>CAUYLG010071958.1:0-71855 GCA_963573385.1 Cacajao melanocephalus
CAGGCAAGCAGTCCAAACCCACGCCATCTTGGCTCCTGCACCTTGTAATAGGTAACTAAGGTCTGTAATTCCCATCCACTACCCAGACAATGTGTAAACTAACGCTTATCTTGACTTCTGTAAACCACTTAAGTAACAATCAGAATGACAAAAGTCCCCTGGCCCTTGGAATGTCCAGAGCCCTGCACCCTCCTCTCTGTCCAGGAGGTGATTTACAGAATCCACTAGCCCTCGGAATGTCTGAAGCCCCTTATCCCCATCCCCGCTCCCCACCCTCACTCCCGAGGTGGTTGTACAGGTATAAAAGGTCTTAACACCCTCCCTTCAGGGCCATGGGTTGGAGAGACGTGAGTCCTCCGTGGCCGCCAGCAATAAAGACCCTGCAATTTGGCATACTTTTGTCTTGGTGTTGACTTTCTATGCTCCGTTCCGTACAACACAAGAGCTCTGGTTAAAAAATTCTCTGGGGTTTAAATACCCTCTAGAGGTTTTCCATTGGTTAAACTTTATATAAATGAGTGATTGAAGTGAAGGTTTGGCTCATGGCCAATCAGAGGCTGAAATAGATTGGCATCTTATGCAAATGAAGGATTGCCCCACTGTTGGCCTGTGGCCAGAGTTTGAAGTGAATTAGTGCCTTATGCAAATGAAGGATTATCCGTACTTGCCCTGTGGCCAATCAGAGGTACTCTCCATTTTTCAGTGGGAGGGGTTGGTGTAGAGGGAGTAGCCTCTGATCCTTTGTCATTTGAGCGTGAAGAGGTGGGGTTTTCTGATCCAGTTCTAGGAAGTCAGTGCAAATCGGCCTCAGGTTCCCTGCCTCCAGACCCTATTCTCTTGCCTCATAGTCACTACACCATCAAGACACAGCACAGTCCGTCCTCCCAGTGGCCTCTCCCAGTCACTCCCCTCTACCAAGCCTAGCCCAAGGCAACCACTGTCTATATGCAGATTTGGTTAGTCTTTCCTAGGTTTCATAGAAATTGAAATACACATTATTGTAATTTTTTGGTCTGGCTTCCTTTGCTCAGCACAATGTTTCTGAGCTAACCTACCTTTTTGTTGATATCAATAATTTATGAATTTTAATTGCTACATCGTATTGCATCGTATGGGCACACAGCACTTTGTGTGTTCATTCACCGCTGATGGGCATATGGATTATTTCCAGCTGTTGGCCATTATCAATAAAACCCCGTGATCATTCCCATGAAAGCCTTTTGTGGGCATATATTCTCACTTCCTTTTTGTAAATACCTAGTTGCAGAATTTCTGTGTCATAAGGAAAGTGCATATTTAACCCTAAAAAGCCTTCTCAATTGCTGTTGAAAGTGGTTGTATCATTTCACACCCCCACCAGCAAAGAGAAGACCCTTCAGCTGCCGATCATCTTCAGTATTGAAAGACTGTCAGCAGCCGCTTAAATTAGGCCATCTTAGTATGCATCTTTCAGTCACTATGGCTCCAATATTTATTCATTGATGACTTCAGATGTTCAACATCTTTCCATGTGCTTATGACAGTCTGTCTTGCTGGAAAGTTTGTGTTTGAATATTTTCCTCGTTTTTTGCTGCTTTGTTTATCACGCTGAGTTGCAACTGCTCTCTACACGTCTGGACACAGACTGTGGATTTATGTGGCTTGCCTTTTCGTCCTTTTCGTTTTTTCAAGCGCAGAATTTTTTAGTTCTGATAAAGTTCAACTTATCAAATTTTTCTTCTATTATACGTTTATTTTATTCCCTAAGAAATAACCACAAAGTCTCAAATTATTTTTTCATAATTCTCTCAAACGTTCATAGTTTTAGCTTTTATGCTTAGTTCTACAATACATTTTTTTTTTTGAGACAGGCTTAATCTGTCGCCCAGTCTGGAGTGCAGTGGCATGATCTCAGCTAACTGCAATCTCTGCCTCCTGGGTTCAAGTAATTCTTGTGCCTTAGTCTCTCTAATAGCTGGAATTATAGGAGAGCATCACTATGCCTGGATAATTTTTTATATCTTTAGTAGAGGCTGCATTTCACTGTGTTGGCCAGGTTGGTCTGAAACTCCTGGCCTCAAGCGATCTGCTCACCTCAGCGTCCCAAAGTGCTGGGATGACAGGCCTGAGCCATAGCACTCAGCCAACAAGGTATTTTTAATTAATATTTGTCAAGTGTGTGTGATGAAAGTGTTGTGATATAAATGCCCAAGTGTTTTTCCCCGCATTTTAATTCAGGCGTTCCAACATCATTTGTTAGACACACTGTCATTTCTCGCATTGATTTGTATTGCCAAACTCATCAAAAAGTCAACGGCCATATGTGTGTAAGTTCATTTCTGAATGCTCTGTTCTGTGCGTAGATCAACGTGTCTATCTTGCCATATCCCACTCTCTTCATTTTGGTATCTTTATGCAATTTTTGAAATCAGATTGTGAGACACAGTTTTTTAAAGTTGTTTTTGACACTTTAGATCCTTTGTATTCTCATGTAATTTTATAATCAGCTTGTCAATTTCTAAAAAAAACACTTTGGGGAATGCTAAATAAAATTGTTTGGAGTTGTCAATATCAAATTGAGCAAAGTTACCACTATAATAACATTGAGCCTTTTGATTTCTGAACCACATCTCTCTCTCCATTTATTCAGGTCTTCATTAATTTAGTTCTCTCAGGAGTCATTTCTGGATGCCGATTTATAGATCTTTCTTATATTTTAGGCTTATCTTTAAGCATGTCGTATTTTGATGCTGCTGTAAATGAGACTTCAACTTCAGATTTCCATTTTTTGATAGTATGTAGGAGTAAGTGATATTTATCTTATGTTTTTGTTTTGAAATGGAGTCTAGCTCTGTCGCCCAGGCTGGAGTGCAGTGGCTCAGTCTTGCTCACTGCAGCCTCCCCTCCTGGGTTCAAGTGATTCTCCCGCCTCAGCCTCCTGAGTAGCTGGTACTACAGGCATGTGCCACCGCACCCAGCTGATGTTTACACTTTTATCTGATGCTTAGAAATCTTGCTAAGTACACTAGTTAGTACTAGTCTCTATTTCCTAGGTTCTTTAGGATTTTCCATGATCATGATCATGCCATTTATGAATAGATAGTTTCATTACTTCTTTTCCAATCACATGTGCCCTTTATCCCTTGTTTTTGCCTTATTACATGGGCTAGGATCTGGAATTTTTGGTTAAAAAGTTTCCAATTTTGTTTTCTAGTATGTAAAGGTTTTTTTAGGCCTTCTATTTTCCCTTAAGACAACTCTGGCAATTTGTGTCTTTCGAGGAATTTATCCATTTCATTTAACATCAAATTAGTGTGAAATTATACATAAAATTCCTTTATTATTCTCTTAAATCTGTAGAATCTTCAGAAGTCTTCCTTTTACCTCTATTCTCAGCAGAGTGATTCTTCCCTCATTTGTTATTATTCAGTCTGGCTAGAGTTTTAAAGATTTTATTGATCTTTTCAAAAGACCAATTTTGGATTATTTTCTCTTTCTTTGTCTATTTTCTATTTCAATAATGTATATTGTCTTCCTTTTTTCTTTAGTTTTATTTACGTCATTTACTTTGATCATCCTTTTCAGGTTCTTGAAGACATTTTCATCATTGACTTTCATAAAAGCACTTCAAGCCTTTCTATTTATATTTAGTAGCCTCTAAGCATTTATTTATTTATATTTCAAATTTTTTGAACTTTTTGTTTTATTTTTATTAGTTTTTAAAATGTGTTCCCTGCCCTGTGGTTTTTTTTTTTTTTTTTTGTCCCATGGGTTACTTTAAAAAGTTATCAGCTTATTTCCAAATATTCAATGATTTTATAAACATTTCTGTGATTGATTTCTAATTAATGGCATTATGATGAATAAATGTACTCTGTACAATTTTAAGCATTTAAAAAATGTTTTGAGATTTATTTTGTGGCTAAAATGTATGGCCTTTCCTTTTTCAAAAAAATGAAGGTATAATATTTTATTTTATTCTTCTTTTTTAAACTTTTATTTCAGGCTCAGGGGTACATGTGCAGATTTCTTCTGAGGAAAATTGCATGTCACGAGGCTTTGATGTACAGATTATTCTGTCATCCAGGTAATAATCATGGTACCCAGTAGGGAGTGTTTGGAACCTCACACTCCTCTCACCCCCACCCTCAAGTAGGCCCCAGTGCCTGTGGGCCCTTCTTTGTGTCTGCATGCACTCAAAGTTTAGTTCCCACTTATGAGTGAGAGCATGTGATATTTGGTTTTCTGTTTCTGCATTAATTTGTTTAGATTAATGGCCTCCAGCTTCATCCATGTTGCTGCAAAAACCATGATCTCATTCTTTTATGGCTGCATAGTATTCCATGCTGTATATGTATCACATTTTTTAAAATCCAATCTGTCATTGATGGGCATTTGGATTGATTCCATGCCTGCTATTGTGAATAGTGCTGCAATAAACATATGGGTACATGTGTCTTTGTGGTAGAACAATTTCTATATGCTCAATAATGGGATTGCTAGGTGGAATGGTAGTCCTAAGTTCTTTGAGAAGTCCCCAAACTGCTTTTCCCAATGGCTAAACTAATTTACATTTCCAAAAGCAGTGTGTAAGTATTCTCTTTTCTCCATAACTTCAGCAGCATCTGTTACTTTTTTTTACTTTTTAATAGTAGCCATTCTGACTGGTGTCAGATGGAATCTCGTTGTGCTTTTGATTTGCATTTCACTAATAATCAGTGATATTGAGCATTTTCTAATATGCTTATTGGCCACATATATGTGTTCTTTTGAAAAGTGTCTGTTCATGTTATTTGCCCACTTTTTCATGGGTTTTTTCTTGCTTGTGAGTTTAAGTTCCTTATAGATTCTGAATATTAGATCTTTGTCAGATACATAGCTTACAGATACTTTCTCCCATCCTGTAGGTTCTTTATTTACTCTGTTTACAGTTTATTTTGCTGTGCAGAAGCTCTTTAATTAGATTCCATTGTCAATTTTTGTTTTTGTTGCAATTGCTTTTGTCATCTTTATCATAAACTCTTTGCAGGTCCTATCTCCAGAATACTATTTCTTAGGTTATTTTCCAGGGTTTTGATAGTTTTAGGTTCTACTTTAAGTCTTTAATATATCTTGAAATGATTTTTGTAAACGGTAAAAGGAAGGGGTCCAGTTTCAATCTTCTGCACATGGCTACCCACTTATTCCAGCACTGTTTATTAAGTAGGGAGTTCTTTCCTGATTGCTTGTTTTTGTTTATTTTGTTGATGGTCAGATGGTTGCAGGTATGTAGCATTATTTCTGGGCTCTGTATTCTGTTCCATTGGTCTCTGTGTCTGTTTTTATACCAGTATCCTGTTGTTTTGATCACTGATCACTGTAGCCTTGTAGTATCATTTGAAGTTGGGTAACGTGCAGCCTTCAGCTTTGTTCTTTTTGCTAAGATTGCTGTGCTATTCAAGTTCCTATTTCGTATAAATTTTAAACTAGTTTTTTCTAGTTCAGTGAAGAATGTCATTGATAATTTGATAGGAGTAGCATTGACTCTGTAGAATGATTTGGGCAGTATAGCCATTTTAGTGATTTGATTCTCCCTATCCACGAGCTTGGGATGTTTTTCCGTCTGTTTGTGTTGTCTCTGATTTCTTTGAGACGTGTTTTGTAGTTCCCCTTGTAAAGATCTTTCACCTCCTTGCTTAGCTGTATTTCTAGGTATTTTAATATTTTTGTGGCTATTTTGAATGGGATTGTGTTCTTGATTTGGCTCTCAGCTTGGATGTTGTTGGTGTACAGAAATGCTACTGAATTTTTGTACACTAAATTTTTATCCTGAAACTTTGATCATTTGTTTATCAGATCCAGGAACTTTTAGACAGAGATTATGAGGTTTTCTAGGTATAAAATTATATCATCTGAAAACGGGAACAGTTTGACTTCCTCTCTTCTTATTTGGATGCCTTTTACTTCTTCCTCTTGCCCGATTGCTCTGGGTAGAACTTCCAGTACTATGTTGAATAGATGTGGTCTTCCTTGTCTTGTTCCTATTTTCAAGGGGAATGCCTCCAGCTTTTGCCTGTTCAGTATGATGTTGGCTGTGGGTTTTTGATAGAAGGTGACATGATTTGACTGTGTCCCCACCCAAATCTCATCTTGTAGTTCCCGTAATACCCACATGTTGCGGGAGAGACCAGGTGGGAAGTAATTGAATCATGGGGGCAGTTACCTCCATGCTGTTCTTGTGATTGTGAGTGAGATCTCACAAGATCTGATGGTTTTATAAGGGGCTTTTCCCCCTTTTCTTAGCACTTCTCTCTTCTGCTGCCATGTGAAGAAGGATGTGTTTGCTTCCCCTTCTTCTGACTGTATGTTTCCTGAGGCCTCCCTCAGCCATGCAGAACTGTGAGTGAATTAAACCTCTGTCCTTTATAAATAACCCTGTCTCAGTGTGACTTTATTAGCAATGTGAGACTGGATTAATACAGACGGCTTTTATTATTTTGAGGCATGTTTCTTTAATGCCTAGTTTGTCAAAGGTTTTTTAACATGAAGGGATGTTGAATTTTACCCAGAGCTTTTTATGCATCCATTGAGATGATCATGTGGTTTTTGTTCTTTGTTCTTTTTATGTGGTGAATCACATTTATTGAATTGAGTATGTTGAACAAGGCTTTCTTTTGTATCCCTAGGATAAAGCCTACTTAATTGTGGTGGATTAGCTTTTTGATATGCTGCTTTATTTGGTTTGCTAGTATTTTGTTTTATATCTATGTTCATCAAGGATGTTGGCTGACATTTTCTTTTTTGATTGTGTCTCTGCCAGGTTTTGGTATCAGGATGATGCCAGCTTCATAGAATAAGTTAGGGAGGAGTCCCTCCTCCTCGATTTAAAAAAATAATTTAAGTAGGAACTGTATCATCTCTTCCTTATAAATCTGGTAAAATTTGGCTGTGAATCCATCTTGTCCTGGGATTTTCGTGGTTGGTAGACTTTTTATTACTGATTTAATTTTAGAACTCATTATTGGTCTGTTCAGGGATTCAATTTTTTGGGGGGAGGATTCAATCTTGAGAGGTTAAATGTTTCATGGGATTTATCCATTTTTTTCTAGGTTTTCCAGCTTGTGTGCATACATGTGTTCATAATAGTTTGTGAGGTTTTTTTCCCTACCTTTTCCTATTTCTGTGTGGTTGGTGATGATGTTCCTTTCATCATTTCTGATTATGTTTATTTGCATTTTCTCTCTGTTTTTCTTCATTAGTCTAGATAGTGGTCTATCTTATTAATTCTATGAACCAGCAACTGAATTCAATGATTTTTTTTTTGCATCTCTATTTTCTTCAGTTTATTTTATTTATTTCTTGTCTTCTGCTATTCTTGGAGTTGGCTTGCTCCTGTTTCTCTAGTTCCAGTATGTATGATGTCAGGTTATTAATTTGAGATCTTTCTAACTTTTTGATGTGAGTGTTTAGTGCTATAAACTTTCCTCTTAACACTGTTTTGGCTGTGTCCCAGAGATTCTAGTATGTTTTATTTTTTTCTCATTAGTTTCAAAGAATTTCTTGATTTCTACCTTAATTTCATTATTTAGGCAGAAATCATTCAGGAGCAGGTTGTTTAATTTCCATGCAACTGGATGGTTTTAGGTGATTTTCTTAGCATTGATTTTTATTTTTATTGTACTGTGGCCTGAAAGTGTGGTTGGTATGATTTCGATTATTTTTTTTAATTTGCTAGGATTGTTTTATGCCTGATTGCGTAGTTGATTTTAGAGTATGTTTTATGTGCAGATGAGAAAAAGGTATGCTGTGTTGTTTTTGGGTAGAGAGTTCTGTAGATGTCTATTAGGTCTATTTGGTCAAGTGTTGAGTTCAGATCCCAAATATCTTTGTTCGTTTTCGGCCTTGATGATCTGTTTAATACTGTCAGTGGGGTGTTGAAGTCTCCCACTATTATTATGTGGTCATCTAAGTCTCTTTGCAGGTCTCTAAGAACTCCCTTTATAAATCTGGGTGCTCCTGTGTTGGGTGCATATATATATTTAGGATGGTTAGGTCCTCTTTTTGAATTGGACCCTTTACCATTGTATAATGCCCTTCTTCATCTTTTTTTTACTTTTGTTAGTTTAAAGTCTGTTTTTGTCTGAAATTAGAATAGCAACCCCTGCCTCTTTAAGTTTTCTGTTTGCTTCGTAGATTTTTCTCCATCCTTTTACTTTGAGCCTATGTGTGTCACTGCATGTGAAATAGGTCTCTGAAAGACCACATACAGTAGGGTTTTACTTCTTTATACAACTTGCTACTCTGTGTCTTTTGATTTGGGCATTAAGCTGGTTCACATTAAGGTTAGTATTGATATATGCAGATTTGATCCTGTCATCATGTTGTTAGCTGGTAATTATATAGCCTTGTATGTGTGGCTGCTTTATAATGTCATGGTCTATGTACTTGTGTGCTTTTATAGTGACCAGTAATGGTCTTTCCTTTCCAGATTTAGCACTCCCTTCAGGGTCTCTTATAAGGCAGATCTGGTGGTAAAGAATTCCCTTAACATTTGCTTGTCTGAAAATAATCTTATTTCTCCTTCACTTATTCAGCTTAGTCTGGCTGGATATAAAATTCTTGGTTGAAAATTCTTTTTTTTTTTTAATTGTACTTTAAGTTTTCTTTAAGAATACTAAATTTAAGCCCCCAATCTCTTCTGGCTTGTATGGTTTCTGCTGACCGGTCTACTATTAGCCTGATGGGGTTTGCTTTGCAGGTGACCTGCCCCTTCTCTCTACCTGCTTTTCCCTTTTTTTCCTTTCATTTCAGCCTTGGAGAATCTGATGGCTGTGTGTATTGGGGATAATCTTATTGTGTAGTATTTCTCAGGGGTTCTCTGCATTTCCTGAATTTGAATATTTCATGGATAATATTCTGAAATATGTTTTGCAAGTTGCTTAGTATCTCTCTGTGTCTTTCAGAGATGCCAATGTATCATAGATTTGGGCTTTTTACATAATCCCATATTTCTCTGAGGTTTTGTTCATTATTATTTATTGTTTTATCTTTATTTTTGTTTGACTGAGTTATTTTGAAGAGCCAGTCTTCAAGCTCTGAGATTCTTTCCTCAGCTTGGTCAATTCTTCTGTTAATACTTGAGATTGCATTATGAAATTCTTGTCATGTGTTTTTCAGTTCTATCAGATCAGTTTGGTTGTTTCTTATAGTGGCCATTTTGCCTATTAGTTCCTATATTGTTTTATTATAATCCTTAAATTTCTTGGATTGGGTTTTGACTATCTCCTGTATGTTGATGATCTTCATTTTTATCCATATTCTGAAGTATATTTCTGACATTTAAGCCATTTCAGCCTGGTAATTAGTGTGGTGGTTTGGAGGTAAGATGACTCTCTGGGTTCTTGAATTGCCAAAGCTCTTACACTGGTTCTTTCTCTCATTTTTGTGGGATGATGTTCTTTCAGTCTTTGCAGTTGCTGTCCTTTGGGTGAATTTTTTTTTCCTTTTTTTCTTATTTTATGCCCTTGGGAGTTTGATTATGGTATAAAGTGGGTTCAGTTAACTGGTTTTGATTCTAGTCCTCTCCTGGGTCTTGAAGGAGCCACCTCTGATTACTGTCTCTGTACTTGTGTTTCTTTTGTTGGGTGTTCTGGTCCACAGAGCTCCTTCAGGCAGAGGCTACAGTTGGCAGGTGGGTTGTATCCCTGCCAGGTCAGCCCCAATCTGCTGTTCATGTGCTTCCTGGGGAAACACAAGATTGCACCTGCCCACAGATTTCAGATGGAAGCCAGGTCACTGTGTTGGAAGCTCTTGCAGGTGCCACCCATCTGGCTATGGAAGGTGTGGATGGGTGGAGTTGGCTGCCCTGCCATCTGGATGTTTTCAGGGCAACAGGAGGCTGTGCCTTTGGCAAATTCAGACAGAAGTGGGACCACTGGTCCAGAAGCTGTAGCAGGCATTGCCGCCCGGCTACTAGCAGCGAGCCTGAGTAGGGAAGCCTGCCCTGCCATCTGGGTGCTTCCTCAGATAACAGGACACTGTGTCCACCAGCTGAATTCCCACAGAAGCAGGATCACGGGGTCAGAAGCTGTAGCAGGCATTGCCCACATAGCTACAGTGGTGGGGACAGGTGGGGAGGTTGCACTTCCTGCCATCTGGGTGATTCCTGGGACAACTGGAGGCTGTGCCCTCTAGCTGAGTTCTCACAAAAGAGGGGCCACTGGGCTGGAAGTTCTAGCAGGCATTGCCTGCCTGGCTACCAGAGGCAGGGGTGGGCGGAATGGCCAGCTGAGTTGGGGCCCTAATGGGATTGCTAGACTTGAAGCTGGTGCTCAGCCCTGTTTGGCAAGGGGACATGGAGCAATCCCTCTGCCCCCAAGGTCTGCCACTGCAGCTTCTGTTGGGCTATGGCACCGGTACTGGACTGCTTTGGGACCCTGCTTGTATACTCGATAATCGCCCCTGCAAAGGGTCCAGGTGGCTCTCTGCCTCAGTTTAGAAGTGTGGCATAGGGGGCATGGGGACCAGGAGAATTCTCTCGTTCCCAGCCTTGCACAGGTCCCTGTGGAGAGCATGAATCCCCCAGGGGCTCTCACTCACTCACTCACTCTTTCTCTTGTTAGAGGTTCTCCTGGCTCCATACTGAGCCCAGGCAGGCTGGTGTCCAAATTCACTCCTCCTTGCTGTGTCCCACTGCTGTCCTGATGGAGCCCAAGGTGGTTTCTCAGATGGTCAGCTGCAGGGTCAGTGTTCACTAGCCCCTGTGTTTCCTCCCTGTGACAGCAGCACAGGAGTTGCTTCTAGTTGGACATCTTGGCCCTGCCCCCAGCCTTTCTTGATGAGTGAATTCTATGCACTTGAAAACAATATCTACCCTTCAGTTGTTGACTGAAACAGTCTCTAAATATAAATTAGTTCTAGGTAATTAATAATACTGTTTCAGTCTTCTACAATCTTCCAAATACATACTTCTAGTATTTATTTAAATCTGATAATACTTTTACAATTAAAACGCCTGGTTGATAGGTCACAGGTGACACTGAGTTCCGCTTGCTTTCCTTATGGCCGTGGACCTGAATGGGCACAACAGATGGATTCTCCTGCTTCACCGTCACCATCAGTGGTAGCATTTTTGTGGTCACCAGCTTAATGTTCAAGCACTTGCTAAGAATCCCACTGGGCTATATTACCCAAAGACCTAGATTCCATTCTACCATATTGCAAGTCACTTAAAAAAATAAAAGCTTTAGTATTTTTTAAATGGAGCTATGTTGAGTTTTGCCCCTGAGATCTTTTCCAGAGGTCTCAGACTCAAAACTCAACATAGCTCCATTTTAAAAACGGAGCTTTTGCCTCTGAGACCTTGCCAAATTGTCAACATGTTTTCTTTTTCCTTTTGGGGAATCTGTGAGCCCCACCTCTAATTTATGTGTTTGAAGTTTAGAGCTTTGGTTTGAATGTGTTCAAGCTTAGTGCTTTGGTTTGAATGTGCTCCCCAAAATTCATGTGCTAGGAACTTAACCCCAATGCAGCAGTGCTGAGAAGTGTGAGCTAATAAGAGGTGCTGAGGTCACGAGAGCTCTGCCCTCATGAAGGGTTTAATATTGTTAGTGCAGTAGTGTTATAATAGAGAGTTTGGCCTCCTCTTGCCCTCCTGTCTTCTGCCAAGAGACGACAGCACGAAGGCCCTAGTCAGATTCACACACCATGCTCTTGAACTTTCCTGCTTCCAGAATTGTGAGCCAAATAACCTTCTCTACTTTAAAATAAACTGCTCTGTCTGTATTTGTTACAGCAGCAGCCAATGGACCAAGGCACTTAGCCAGTAAGAGCTTAGTATGACCCTGTCAGAATCAACTGGGGACTTCCCATGAGGCTGTTAAGAGAGAGAAATATTTGCTTTTTGCTCTTGGACTTGAATCTAGGAGGATCCAGGCTGTAGCTGCCAATAGGCAAAGTGTAATACAAGGGGTGAGCACCGACTGACCCAGAGGCAAAGGCTGGCAAGGCTTGAGCCCAGTGAATCAGGGGCCTGCATCTACCTGCAGCTGCCAACGTGCCAGGCAGGCTTGTAGATGGCAGCAGCCGATGATGTTATTCCATTCTTCCCAACACCAATTTTGAAAGTTTTTTTTTTTTTTTTTTTTTTTTTTTTTGCTGTTGTTGTTAATCTGCCCTGTTGCTTGCAGCTATCAGAGCCCAAAATGATCTGGGTATTATGAAAAATCCCAGGTTGTCTATTACAAAAGTGTCTGTGTGTTTTCTGGTGAGTATCTGTCAGGGTGTGCGATCCCGTAAGACAGCAACCGTACTTTGTTCTGTTCATATTTGCGTCTTTGCTGTTCCAGAGATTGTGCCTAATAAATGGCTAATGAGGAAGTGAATTACTGAAATGTCTTTAGCGTAGAGTAAGGAAAAGTACGAAATACTTGCCTGAGTCCTGTAATTTCCAATAATTTAGGACTGCCAGTTAAAATCTTTTTGTAGAAGTTTTTTGTTGAATACAGCAGAAACTGCAACCTAATTATTATCAACCAGCTGTTGTATCCCGACCACACACACCAGATGATGACCTTCTGAGATGCTCATGTCAGCTGTGCCTTGTGGGACAAGTTTAATCTATCAGCTGCATGGAAGTCGAGACTCTAGTATCCTCAGTGCCTGGCATGCGATGTCAAGGTGTGGTGACAGAGGCGCCCCGGCCACTGGACAGGCCCTGCCTCCTGAAAATGCCCCTCTGGAACTTGCCTGTGCTGGAGCACTGCTGCAACATCTGCTTTCCTGGAGGGCAGAAGGGAGCAAACGCTCCGTCTTCTGTGGGACTTATTCCAGCTTCGCTGTGGGGCGAGTCCCTGGGAAAGGCAGAGGCTGGCGCTTCTCACTGCACCCCCACTCCCCGGGTTAATTCTCACCCTTGTCTCTCATAGGTCCCTACGCTTGGAAAGCTATTCTACCTGAAAATTCAAACAAGTTGCATTTTGCAATGTGTTCCTGACCACAGAGTTTGTCTTTCTTGGCTAAATTCGAGCCCTGTTCCACTGTTTCACAAATCTTGCTTGAAAAGGAAGGAAAGGCAAGGGGCTGCCTTTTGCGTTGGCTGCCAGCTGTCAGCTTCTCAGTCACTCAGCAGTGAAGACCACACCCCTTCCACTGCCTGAAGCTAAACACACCACTGCAAAGCCCTGCAGTTCATATACGTTTAGAGATTATTGTTTCTCTTGTGTTCTTTCTTTTATTTCTAAGTGGAAACGAAAAGCAAAACAAGGATAACTACAATGTGCGTCAAGAAAAGTAGGAAAAGCAGCAAAGTAGCAAACCCAGGCAGGGCACGGGCAGGCCCATCTCAGCGCTGGGAACTGCACCAGCACAGGCAGGGCACGGGCAGGCCCATCTCAGCGCTGGGAACTGCACCAGCACAGGCGGGGCACGGGCAGGCTCATCGCAGCACTGGGAACTGCACCAGCACCCGCAGAGCCAGAGTTGCTCTACAGCTCACAGTTTGCTGGAAAAATCTATGTAAGATCCCACAGCACTATTTAACACATTTTTAAATGGCAGTGGAAGGTTTACATATTTTTATGTAGTTGCCTAAGACAAAATGTGGAGAAAATACAGTGGAAGAGTGCTAGCTTCTGATCATTAATAACACGTTATCACTTTTTATGGTCTATGCTGATGATGCTTAGATAACAGATATAACAGGGAAAAAACAAAATTAGAGCCATTGAAATGAAAAGTTGCTTACATCCGAGCCAAGGGAATCAAAATAAAATCCAAGAAGACATCTGCATATATTTTCCACCCGCACCCCGACTCAATTACTTGCATATTTGTTACGTTGGAACTCAACCGTGTCAAATACCAGTATCAAATGTAAAGTATCCATACTCATATGTGTCTATCTCTTTACACATTTCAATGAGGACAATAGCTTTTTTATTATTTCTTTACTTTTGCAAAACACAACAAGGATAATGATAAAACAAAAACATGATGCATGATGGCGTTTGGAACTGGTTGTCACTTGGTAGAGAGGACAGGGTCCCATGAACGCTGCAGCAACAGACGGCAGCCTTTGCCGTGTGCAGGGGCGGTGTGGGCCTGCTTCAGGCGGTGAGTAAGGAGACAGGCGCCTGTCTCTGGTTGAGGCCGTGTGTCTCAGCAGCCCCTCATCTCCCGGTGAGTGAAATGGCACCATCCACGCCACCGAAGGCCCACCGTGCTGGTTATGTGTTTCCTCATGGTTTATTAGCTGACTGCTTAGCTACTATTTTGACTTTTACAAATAGAATTTATCTTCAGAGTACTATATTTTATTCTACTTTCAATGCTTCCTGCCTCACCGTACTTTTCTGATTTTTATTTGAGGATCTAGACGTCTCTGTGCTGTAGGGACCCCAGGCTTGTGCAGACGTCTGTGGGAATCCAGAGATGGCATGATGTGGAGAAGTCAGAATGTGGCCGGGCATGCTAAATCCACCATCTGTGTCCCTCTGATGTGTTTCCTATCAGTGTCAGGAAGCATTAGCACTAACGTTGGGATGCTGATTTTATCCACACCAGGAATAAAAAGTAGCCAACAAGTAGGTGGAGTCACTTTATCCAAAACATTGTATAAGTAGGTCTTTAAATAGCATGATGAAAACTCGCTCTTATTAGGCACACATGTAGCAGTCCACAGCTCCTGCTTTCAAAAATACGTGAATCCTTAGCTTGAATACATTTTTAAAAAATGCCAGCGGTAAAAAAGACATCCAAAGCTTACTGAAAAAAAGTTTTCAAAAACCATCACGTACCCAGGTTTGGTGAAAGAAAAAGCTCAGAAAATGCAACTTGTTTCAAAGCATCCTTCTTTCAGCACATGCTACCTTCACTGGAATGTTCCTTCCTTTTCACATGTTTGGGTTGACTGAAAACTTAATTCTCCTTCTGGTGTGGAGGTTCGTGGTGAGTGGAGCTTTGGGACAGGCCTGTGGTCTCAGCATCCAAAAGGTCCTGTGCTCTGCTGGTGAGGCTAGGGAGTCCGTCTAGACACCAGGCTGGCTTTTCGTTTCTCTTCTTGCCCAAATCTCTACTGAATATTCACCATCTCTCCAACACCCACGTGGCCAGACCATGCACTGCTGAATGTCATGTGACCTGGGTTCAGAACTTCCACTTCCATGTCATTTCCCATGAGTCTCTGGTCCACACGGATAAAGGCACCCAGGAGAAAAAGCACCGTGGGAAGCCAAGGCAGTGGGTGTCCGGGTCTTGTTATCAGAGGCAACGTGGAAGGAAAAGTCTGTTGAGGAGTTGGCGGGGCATAGGGAGAAGGGGGGTAGTTGTGAGGAACGGAAAAAATGGAAATCGATATTTTGAGGCTGTTCAGACAATATGCTATGAGTGTTCTGATTTTTACTTTTTTCACAACTTTATGGAGGAGATACCATCATGGCCTTTTACAGCCTTAGTGATGACAGCTGCTCTGCACGGCACACGTGGTCAACGCATCGCAGAGCCAGAACTTTGGACTCTGGGCCATGTCTCCAGCATGAATTCGGGGCACACAGAGGTCTGAGAGGGCGGGAGGGGTCAGTCTTTGGCTTTGAGTAGCAGAAAAACCAGGAACAACCATAGCTGAACATGTTAAGATGAACCATATAGAATTGTCATTTTTTCACAGGTCAGGACAAAGAATACTGGTAAATTCATGTGTTTCAGCCTAATTTAAAATGTACATATTCTTTAACATCTTTTAGGAGAACTGGGGGTTGGAAGGGCCAGCAGAGACTCAGAGCTCCATGGCGCTGGGTCTCGGGTCCCAGCTGTGGTCAGTGACATCGCCCCAGATCCCCAAGGCGGCCGCAGCACCTGAGCCTCCTGGCTTCACAAGAGTGATTGCTCCCTCAGGGACAAAATATTTTCCAAAATGATGCAATTCCTCTCCTTGACCATAAATGAGCTGCGGAATTGGGTGGTGGGGGTGGGGTGGGGAGCACAGTCTGGGGAAGAGCAGGGGCAGCCACGGGCTGAGTCCTGAAAGACACACTTAAGAGAGATACAATCTTAGGATGAAGACTGAATTTCTAGGTATACAAGAGAAAATGGATAAAACTGAAACTATTGTAAGGACTCCAGGTGGTAAAAACAGTCAAAAGTTGAGTCAAAAATGAAGAAGAAAAATGAGTGGATATTAAATACTAAATATATGTGACCCTGAGGAAGAAAAACTAAGCAATGGGACAAAACAAATATGATATGCTGATGTAGCCCTTTGTAAAATTTAAAATAAAATTATTCTGGAAGAGTGTTTAGCTTTAAAAATGGGGAAGAAAATGTCCTGAGCCTCCAGGAAAGTGGTGAAATCTCTTAAAAAAATACAGAAGTCAGTATTGATCTTTTCAAAAGCACAATACAAAGTAAGAAGACAGAAATCTCCAGGGACAAAAGCAGGTCAAGCTTTTTTTGTTTTATTTTTTTAAGACAGAGTATCACTCTGTCGCCCAGGCTGCAGTGGAGTGGCACAATCTTGGCTCTTTTTGCTGAACTTCTGAGCCTCTTAGTCTGTACCAGCTGTGAGTTCATGAGCACTTTGAAGGAGAAGAGAGCAGGGCTTCCTTTTTTAGCCCTCCTGCATTATCTGGTTCCTAATCCTGGCCTTCTTCACCAGTAACGTCTGTGTCTGCAGCACCCTGAGCTCTGCAGAAGTTCTGCTCCTCTACCACCTCCTGCTGGGGCTCCCCGCCTTCTGCTCAGACGCTGTCCCATGCCAGGATGCCGAGGGGGGCACCCTGAACAGAATCATCCGGCCTCTCTGGGGTCCCCCGCTTCAGGGGTCTGCCCCTTCGGGACTGGCTGAGCCACCTCACAGATGATTTTCATCCTTTTTACGATGAGAGGTACCTGTTTTCCTCCATCTCCAGAATGCTGGCCTTCCTCAGGCTGCAGCACCATGGCCCAGTTTCCGTAACAAATATGACCCACTGAGCAAGGGAGCACTTGGCGCTTGGCACCAGGGCTCTGTTCACTCACTCTGGAAGCTTCTAAAAGTGCCAGAGACCTACTCTTGGAAAAAGTGTGGTTGAAACATTACACTTTGATATTTTATTAGCAATCGTACACCTCAAACCTTCAACTGCCACCATAAATGTAAATGAGCATAACTTACTCAGAGTTTCTTGACATAATTATAGCTTTTCAAAAGAGGAAAATTGTGCCTGGAAAGTGACTTTCAAACAGAAAGGAAGGCAGAAAAAAATCCTGGGACATTAACCGCAAAAGACCATCATTAGGTCAGCTGGAGAAATCTGCGAACAGGGCAAATATGCTATTTTTGTCCCAAGCTCAAACAGACCGTGGCTTTTCCCACCTTAAACATCTCTGGTAAAATAGCTGAGTTTGAAGTCCAAATCCTGGCAGATGTCTAAACAACTTCTGTGTCTGTGTAGAGAATGAGCTGGCAACAGGGAAGACGGACTTTTCTGGAGGCAGAGGTGATTTCTCCTGCGGTGCTGTTCACGGGGGTCTGCGCACGCGGGCGTGGTTTTGTGCCTCCCTGTGTCTCTTCACCCTCCTGGCTGTGGTTGAAGGGAACTACGCTCGACCCAACTCATTTTGCCCTTGCCCTTTTGTCTGTCTTCATCATGAGTTCAGACGTAGCACAGTGTGCAGCACTCAGAAGCATGGTTCTGGTCAAATGCCCTCTTTCACCGCCCGCCTTACCTTGTGTTTAAGGACACTTACCTCCCCTGCCTCTGACTTCCTCAGCATCACCTCTCCCTGCAAGGGAACCAGCACTGATTGAAAACACTTATGTAACTATTGAGTTCCCTGGTCTGGGGCGATTAGAATTTCCATCCTCCAAACTTAAGAAGTGGCCAGACGTCCCCAGTGGGGACAGGCCGCCATATCCTGTCCCACGTGCCCTTGTTAATCCAACTGGGAACTGTTTTACCTTTCTTCCCCTGACTCCGCCCGGGGCGCTCAACCTCAGTTTAATCATTGCACAGATCGCTGCAGACTCAAGTGTCCAGCATTCCTCTAGGGTGAGCTTGGCATCTAAACCCCGAGAACCCTCAATCTGAGAACAACGTGATTTAGTGTTTTTTTATAAATGCTAAGTTTTGGGGGGCTTTATGAGAAGTTTGGAGAGTGAAGTGGCAATGGGGCTCCTGGAAGCTCATCTGCTGTGGTCTTCCCATCCTTCAAGGTCAAGGGCACTCATGTGGTGCGTAGTCTGGGGGCAGAAACACAGACTAAAAATCTCAGGAATAAAATGACGCCCTTCACAGCCAGGGAAGGGGCTTCCATAGGAATGAGGAAAAAGGCAGATCACTCCAGGATAAAATAAAAGTGACTGCCCTTTCTTGCACTGCTCGGAGTCAGCTTCCACACATGCTGAAGTGTTGCTCAGAGTATCTCAATGGGCGGATGCGGAAAAACAGATGCCTGCTTGACATGCTGCTGTCCATAAATAACTGAATTGCTTTGTAGAAGCTATCTCAGCTTGCAAATAGACTGCACCCTAGTAAGAGAGGATCAATAAAGCACAATCATTCTATTAGTCAGTTAGCTGCGTATTATTTAATCAAACATGGAAATCCATCTTCTTGGTGACCCGTGCATCAGCCCATTCTTGCATTGCTATAAAGAAATACCTGAGGCTGCATAGTGTATAAGGAGAAGAGGTTAAATTGGCTCATGGTTCTGCAGGCTGTAGAGGAAGCACAGTGCTGGCATCTGTGTCTGGTGAGGCCTCAGGAAGCTTCCAATCATGGTGGCAGGTGAAGTGAGCCAGCACATCACATGGCAAGAGTGAGAGCAGGAGAGAAGGGGGTCCCCAGACGTTTAAACACCCAGGTATCAGGTGAATTGACTGTGTGAGAACTCACTCATACCAGGGGGAAGGTGCTGAACCATTCATGAGGGATTTACCCCTGTTATCCAGCACCTTCCACCAAGCCTCCCCTCCAACACTGGCGAACACATTTCACATGAGATTTGGAGGGACACATCCAGACCACATCAGCACACATGGTCTCCAAATGTCTCATTAGCCCCCCTCGTGTGATGTCAGAAGGCTGTTGCCCGGGGTGTGCAGCTGTTGAGGACGCCCTCCCTGAGGCTTGCAGCAATACTTTGAGTGTTACATACCCACACACCCTGCCAGTGTCAGCTGCAAGGAAGTGTAATAGCCCAGGGTTCAGCAGTGTGAGTCCAAATATCCGCTTTGCATAGACAGTGTCTGTGGTGTGGGTTGACTTGCTTCTGTCTGCTGCTGGGACTGGGCGCCAGCTGCTGCCATTGCCATGTCCTGTGAGCCCTTGCTGGCCACACAGGGCAGCACCACGTGAAGGCTGACTCCCGACGCCCAGTGCTGAGGAGTCAAGACCTCATTGTGTTTGAACAAGAGTTCCATGTGGGCTGTTGCCTCCTTCACATGTTCCGTGATGGATGTTTTATCAGATGGTCTCTTGTCTGTGGTTAGATTCACATGGGTAAGCAATCAGTCACAGTAGGAAGGACCAGCTTTCCATGCATTTTCCCAGGGATCAGGACACACAGGGAGCGCTCTCCGTGCTGCCCTCCACCACATCGTAACGAACGCTCAGATGGAGAGCTAAGAAAGGGCTCGCGGTTGAGAGGAGGAGTTCTGGGGTCCTTCATTGTCTTCTGTCACTAGGAGAAAGAGGAATCTGTAAGGCCTAAGCGGACAGCCTGGATGCATGGAATGAAGACAGGGAAGTGGATCCTGGGAGGGAGAGCTGCTCTAAGCAGAAAAACAGCCAACTCAAACCTACCTCTGGCTGAGCCTGAGCATTGGAGCAAGGCAGGAAGAGTGCCCAGAACGCTGAGCCAGCCCAGGCTAGGGCAAGCTGCACCACATCAGCTTAAGCCCCAGGAGTGTGTGCCCAGAAAAGCCAGTCCTTTCTCTCACTGATTGCTTACCAATGTGAATCTGGATAGTGTCAACTCTGCAGTGGAAAGCATCTGCTTTTCTGCAGCATGGATTCCTCCCCCAGGGTCAACTGTGATTGCAGACTCAATGAGCAAGAACATTCATACCCTATAGGATAATTGTCTTGGTTTCATGCCCATACCAACTCAAATGCTAGACAGACTTCTCTAAGTACCACAGGCATGTCTGGTTTTTCAAGCTTCGGCAGAGATTTTTTTTTTCCATTAACAATATGAAACAGACTTAAAAGAAATATAGCAAAGTAATATTCTCCTTATTTTTGTGCTGATTTTGCCTCTCCCTAAACTGACATTATTTTTTAAGCATACTTAATCTTTTTATGAATTATATAATATATTCAGTAGAAATCGACTCAAATATGATTCACAATTTGGAGAATTTTTGCTTATGTTGCTTTTGTTAAAGTGAGGAGTCACAGTACTTTGACTGTAGTAACACGCACAAAAATTATGATTAGAATGTAAGTAAAAAACCGATATTGTATGTAGCTGTCTAACAGCACTGGATGTAAAAGAATTAAACAACACAATACATAACAACACAAAAGACAACTCCCAAGTATGTGCTAGCTTTCTTCTGATGAACTGCAAATAAGAGATAAACAAGACATATTATTATTTGCTACTATCCCATTAAAGAAATCTGGTTCTGGCCTCCAGTGGACAGAGGCAGAGTCAGGCGGAGCTGTGCCTGTGGATGTACATGTGTGTGCACATACAAGTCCATGTGTCGAGACCGTCAGCACTTAATCCAGTTAGTATCATCCCACTCTTTATGTTTCAGCTAACATTATTTTTTAAACTGTAAAATAAAATCTCTAAACATTAGAAAACAAGCATTATATGTCTCTCTACGAGGCGGAAACATCTTTTCATTGGTCGGCAAAGTGCACTTCGTATCTGAAGTTAGATTGTTATTCTTCCATGCTGAGGATTGTCGGTGGGTCCTAGCTCTCTCGATCGAGGGACGCACAATATTTCAGGAGTATTAGGACTGCTTAGCTTAACTAAGATCATTTCAGTATGAATGGGAAACAGGGACATATATATTCAAAGTGTATGTTGCTTTGTGAATAAGTTAATCCATTAATAAAGTAACTGAAATGATATGATAAAATGCAAAGACACACTTGTCTCTAAGTTGTAAATAATGCAGTAAATAAATCTATCTTCTTGATATGAACACACAGAGAGAAGAAATAATCTGGCTGGTTTTATTGTGAGCAATTTTTTAAATGTTTCCTTCCTAAAATTTTGGATTTTCTGAATGTCCTGTAAGAGATATCTATTTCTTTATTCTTTGATATTACCTGTGTTTTGAGTACACAGAATTAATTACAGGCATAGAAAAAACATTGATGTAAACATACCCATCAAAAATCATATTTATATAGTTTAGTTTAAAACTTTTGAATGCAAAAGAAAGAAACACAATCCATCCCATAAACAGAATTAACAACAAAAACCATATGACCATTTCAATAGATGCAGAAAATGCATTTGATAAAATTTAGCATTGCTCCATGATGAAAACCCTCAACAAACTAGTCATAGAAGGAACATACCTCAAAATAATAAAGCCCAAATACAACAAAGCCACAGTGATGAACACGGAAAAGTTGAAAGCAATCCCTTTCAACAATGGGAACGAGACAAGTATGCCCACTTTCACCACCTCTACTCAACATGTTCCTAGAAATCCTAGCCAGTGCAATCAGGCATGAGAAAGAAATAAAAGGCATTCAAATTGGTAAAGAGGAAGTCAAATTATCACTCACTGTTTGTTGATGATATGATCTCACACCTGGAAAACCCTAAAGACTCCTCCAAAGAACTCTTAGACTTGATAAAAGAATTCAGTAAAGTTTCAGGATGCAAAATCAATGTACAAAAATCAGTAGCATGTCTACACACCAATAATAATCAAACTGAGAACCAAATCAGAAGGCAATTCCATTTACAATAGCTATGAAAAAATACCCTGATGGAAAACATTGTAGATGACACAAACAAATGGAAAAACATCCCATGCTCATGAATTAGAAGAATTAATATTGTTAAAATGGCCATACTGCCAAAAGCAATCTGTAGATTCAATGCAATTTCTATCAAAATATCAATGCCACTTTTACAAAATTAGAAAAAAACAGTCCTAAAATGTACATGGAAGCAAAAAAGAGCCCAAATAGCCAAAGCAATCAAAAGCAAAAAGCACAATGCTGGGGGCATCACATCACCTGACCTCAAATTATACCTCAAGACTATAGTAACCAAAATAGCATGGCACCATAGTATGAAACAGCAGTATGAAAACAGACACATATATCGATGAACAGAACAGAGAACCCAGAAATAAATACACATACTTACAGCCAACTTGTGACAGCATCCACAAAAGCATACACTAATGAAAGGACACTCTTTTCAATAAACGGTCCTGAGAAAATTGGATTACCACATGCAGAAGAATAAAACTAGATCGCTATTGCTCACATATATGAAAATCAACTCAAGATGGATTAAGACTCAAATATAAGATTTGAAACTAAAACAAAAAAACAAAACAAAAAAAAAACACTGCAAAAAAACCTAGGGAAACTCTTCTGGACATTGGTCTAGGCAAAGAATTGATGACTAAGACCTTAAAAGCACAAGCAATAAAAACAAAAATAGAAAAATGGGACTTAATTAAACAAAAAAACTTCTGCACTACAGAAGAAACAATCAACAGAGTAAACAGACAACCTGCAGGAGGGGAGAAAATATTTGCAAACTATGCAACCAACAGCGAACTGATATCCAGAATTTACAAAGAACTCAGCTGAACCACAACAAAAGCAAATAACCCCAGTAAAAAGCGGCCAGGGGACATGAGTAGACAGTTTTCAAAAGAAGACATACAAATGGCCAGCAAGCATATGAAAAAATGCTCAAATCACTACTCATCAGAGAAATGCAAATTAAAAGCACAATGAGGTATCATCCTACACCAGTCAGAAGGGCTATGGTTAAAAAGTCAAAAGTAATACAGATCTTGGTGAGGATGTAGAGAAAAGGGAAGTCTTAGACACCATTGGTGGGAATGCAAATTAGTACAACCTGTATGGAGAACAGCATGGAGATCTAAAAATAGAACTACCATGGGATCCTGCATTCTCACCATTGGGCATCTACCCAAAGGGAAATAAATCATTATATGAAAAAGACACCTGCCCTTGTACGTTTACCACAGCACTGTTCACAACAGCAAAGTCATGGAATCAACCTAAATGCTCATCAGCAGATGACTCAATAAGGAAAGTGTGGTATTGTTCCAAAATGGAGTACTGCTCAGCCATTAAAAAGAATAACATCACGTCTTATGCACCAACGTGGATGGAGCTAGAAGCCATTGTCAGGTGAAACCACTCAGAAACAGAAAGCCAAACACCACATGTTCTCACTTACAAGTGGGGCTAAGTAATGCGCACAAGTGGACATGGTGAGTGGAGTCAAAGACACTGGAGGCGTGGAGCGGGGGAGGGGGTGAGGGATGAGAAATCACTTAATGGGTACAATGAATATTGTTCAGGTGATGGCTACCCTAAAGCCCGGACTTCACCACTACAGAATATCTCCATGTAACAAAACTGCACGTGTACCCCTTACATTTACACCAATTAAAAAAAACCTCAGTTTAACATCGTTCCTCGGTAACTTGTAGCTGCTCAATCTTCGAATCTAGACAGAATCTTATTTGCAGCCCCTGCTATTTGCCAAGGAAGTTCCATCCTCACACAGACCCTAACACTCAAGAACACAGCGAAATCAGTTGGTGTTCATAAGACGCAGACTTTTTGGATGTTACTATGGTACTAAGCATTGTGCTGAGTGCTTCATATATATGATTCCTTCACCGCTTTCAGTTACAAGTCTATGAAACAGATACGATTGTTGCATTTCACAAGGGAGAAAGTTCAAGCACAGACAGATTACTTAGGATCCCTGGAACCCCATGATTCGTGTCATAGCTGGGATTTGGACTCTGGAGTCCATCCCCTGAGCCCTGGACTCAGCCTCTGTTCTTTCAGTCACCATGGTTTGGTGCCACAGCAAAGGTTGCCTTCCACCAGAAAGGAAACATTTACAGGTCAAGTGTGAGCTTCAAGTAAGAAGGAGTTACATTAAAATAAAATAAAACAGAATGATATTGTGTTGCTGCAAACCAGTGTAGATAGAAAATGGGGTGATGTATAAAGCATCCAAGGAAGTGCTGCTGACCCGGGACCCCGTGAGGAGCAGCACTGGGTGGGAAGGGATGGGTGCCCCACGAGGCCCAGGCCTGAGTCACCCAGACACACTCAGCAGCCTTTGTTTCCCTCTCTGCTGACTGTGCTCTTTCTATGCCCAAAGTAACAATCTGGTGCCACTGTGGATAATTAAACCCTAGGGATTGTTAGAAAACATTCATAGACTCAGGAGGGAGCCGTCCTGAGAAGCAGTATGTTTTCTAAGTTTCTCATTTGTTTATGACTTCCTCATATATTTCTCAGCTTTGTAGAAGAAACCACAAATTATGGGAGAGAGGGAAAGAAAGTGGAAGAGACAGAGAGGGAAGAAGACAGAGGGAAAGTGGATGCCAGCGAGGACCTCTTTCAACCCTCATCTGGATTATCAAGCTCCTGGGGTGCTCATGCAGATAAGAGGTGGTAAAAGAGCTGAAGCAAAGGGGAAAAGGTAAAAATCAGAACTCCTAGTCACAATCCGCAGACGCACGGCGTTGGAGACCCGCCTGTGGTCTTGGCCCACGTGGCCACACCCTGTGTTGATAACCGGATTGGAAAGAAAGAGGATTACGCCTGCCCTCCGATGGAGACAGGATGCATCTTCTGACTTAGACAAGTGACGGGTGAGGGAACTGTCCCATCCTGCAGCCAGCCGCATCATCATTCCCTGAACTTTAAATCCAGCCACGCCACTGGACGCTGTTGATAGGCACTGCCTCTGATTTCAGAGGCCCAGGCGGCCGAGCCTCTCAAGGGACCTGTGTCATAAATCCCAGGTGAGGGGTCTGGCTCAGTCTCTGCTCCCTGGAGTTATCTGCAGGGCTCCCAAACATCATTCCATGAGATTATAAGGGCTCAAGGAAGAAACGAGCTCCCAGATCAACCAGCAAACGGAACAGGGAGCAGAGATGCCGAGGAAAATGTGCAGAGAACATGGAGGAGGCAAAGAAGAGGCAGGAAAGCAGGGCTGGGGCTTGGGGCTCATGGTGTGTGGGTTTGCCGGGCTGCTGGGAATGGCAGAGATGGACCCTCTCACAGCTCTGGGGCTGAAGTCTGACACTGGGGTCGGCAAGGCCAGGCTCCCTCTCAGCTTCTGGGGGCGCCGCCATCCCCGATGTGCCCTGACTCAGACACACCCTCCCAGCTCAGCTCCATCGTCACTGGGCCATCCTCTTCCACCCCCATCTGCCCTTCACCCAGCTCAATCCTAAACCCTTCCTACCAGGGAGCCTGCAACATGGGATCTGGCCCACCCTAGTGAGAACCTCTGAAATTAACTGCAAAGACCCTGTTTCCAAATAGGGTCCCCTTTAGACGCATCGGGGTGAAGACTTCACCATCCCATTTTTGGGAAATGGTGCAAACCACAGTGGTAAGGGAGTGGGAACATTTTATCAAACAGTGCTGTGAGCACAGGCCTGGCTACTGAGAGGACAGGAGCCGTGAAGGAAAGAGACTGACCCCAGAGGGTGGAGACCGTCACCTGGACACGGATTCCTGGACACGGATTCCGCATGAGGGAAGACGATGAGCAAAGATGATCTCACGAGGGAACACGAGGATCCAGGAGATGCTGACACCCACCAGCAAAGGCTGACCCACCTGTCTGCAGGACAGGCTGGCAGGGGACATGGGGGCATGTGGCCACACTCTCCTGGGTGTTGTTTTACCCCAGGATCAATTGGAGAATTAAACCTGTGGCTTCTTCTGTGTTTAGACTCAACTGGTCTTTCATGAAAACAGCCTGAGGAAGCCCCACTGCGGTTGGCTGAGCGGCTTCCTGTGGAAGAGCTGGCTTCTCAAACTCTGTGCTGCCGGAAGGGTGAACAGCAGGCTGTGCTTGATGGGACTTGAATACTTTAATATGAATTTCTTTTCACAAAAAATTGAGATTGTAAAGTATTTGCTATACCTTGCTAAGTATGCAATACTGTGCAAATAGAGTGATTCATGGTGCTTTAGAACTGGAAATAAACAGATTGTAATGAACAAGCCTCCGCTAGGAAGAAAGAGGATGTTGCAGGCTGGGTGGTGGAGGCGGGCTTGCTCAGTCTAAGACACTGATTTGCTTGTCTTCTTCTTCTTCTCCTTTTCTTCTTTCTCCTTCTTCTTCTTTTTGAGACAGAGTCTCTCACTCTGTCACCAAGATGGAGTGCAGTGGTGCAATCTTGGCTCACTGCAAGCTCATCACCCAGGTTGAAGCAATTCTCCCGCCTCAGCTTCCCGAGTACCTGGGACTACAGGCACGCACCACCACACCCAGCTAATTTTTGTATTTTTAGTAGAGACGGGGTTTCACCATGTTGTCCAGGATGATGTTGATCTCTTGACCTCGTGATCTGCCCGCCTCAGCCTCCCAAAGTGCTGGGGTGACAGGCATGAGCCACCGCGCCCGGCACATCTGCTTTTCTCACATACATAAACCGCTCATATTTAAGGACTCGTGGACTCAATATTTCACTTCAAACTCCTGAACATTCAATACGCACAACACCGTTTCCAGCGCCACACACAGGAAGAGATTGTCTCAGCTGCCAGCAGTGAAGGGAGAAGGATCCACTTGAGGTTGAACTGCGGGTACTCCTAGCATTCAGCTAACTCACTGGAATATTTATAAAGTCCGTTTCCTCCTGTACGTGGAATGGAATCCAACTCACTGTATTCCACATGTGAGACCCAACATGGTAACCAACATGTCTCTAAAATGGGAATTTTAACCAGATCTGTGTTTAGCCTCCTTTAATCCTGAATTAATTAAAGTCCCAGTTACTTTTGGGGGGCACAGGATGGGGATGGTGGTGGTGGACAAGCAGCGAAATAACTAGAATTCTACCAGAGAGCTCTAATTTGCGTGAAATGGAAGCTTTAACATCATAATCATAATACAGCTATGCTAACTCCAAAAAAGACCAAACTCTACCAAAGAGTGGCCACTCCTGATTCTGAAGAAGGGCAGTGTTTGGGCAACGGATGAAAGAAGAAGAGCCCGGGACAGAAGCCTTGTCCCCAGAACGGAGCATCTTCCCGCCGGAGGAGGGTAGCAGCCTTGGCACTCCCTGTGCCATGGGTGTCCCTGAAACCAGGGGGCGTGGAACCTGCCTGACTGCTGCTCCTGCGTTGTTCCGCGATGAAAGGCATTCCCTTTGAAATCCTACTGATTTCCCTAACGGTTCTGCAGTCTAGGGACGATGTGACCATGCTGGTCAGGACAGATTGACATGCCCACGCCTTCCGTGCCCACGTGTGGCAGGGGCTCCTGCTGGGAGCTGGGGAGCGGGTTTCACACAGGCCCCGCCTAAGCAGCTGCAGGCATGGCAAGCTCACCGCCCTTCCATCCACATACCCGGGCGTCTTCACTGCCACAGCCCTGCTGCCTCCGAGCTCTGAAATGGCGGGAAGCCTCAGTGCTGCCTCTTCCCCAACCAGCGCCTCTGCCCCAGGCTCTGGCTGCCCATCCACATCTCCCTTGTGACTCAGCTCCCGCCAGGGCTACTTGATGAGGAGAGCAGGGGTCATCTTGGAAAGACCAAGCCCTGAAAACAGACAGAACCTGGACCTCTGCTGCATGTGGAGGCCCTGGGGAAGCTCCCCAGAAAAAAAACGCTCTCAGAGGCTCCTCTCTCAAGGGGATTCTTCTCAAAACAGTGCTTCTTACCCTACTAGAAGTTTTACTTGGTTCAAACTTTATAAGGAAGTCATAGATTTCGAGTGATACTTTGAAAGTCACAGATTTGAAATGTTTACCGTGATTCCGACGATAAACAGCCCAGTGAAATTTGGTATCAATGACGGTTTGTGCAGCTGAGTCTTGGCTTTCCCTGGTTAATCGAAGGCGAGGCCCTGGTGTTGGTGAGCCGCCGTCCAGAACTGCAAAGCCAGGGACACCAGGAGCGTTAACGTTCCCTAGTAGTGGGGCTTTTGTTCCCTAGGAAACAAAAGAACAGCTGTAGGTGATCAGAGGTGCAGCATTCATCACTCAAACTGTGGTTCTCGCTCTTTATCTGTAAAATGGGTCTCATCTAAATAACTCCTCAGAGCATTCTTGTGGGGCATAAATTAGCTAATGCTGCAAAGTTTTTGAGACAGTACCTGGAATGGAATGGAGTAGCCACTCAAGAAGTATTTACATTTCACAGCGGCGTTCACACCGTGGCTTGTCCTCCCCTGGGGGCCTCTGCTGTCTGCTGTGCTTCTGAATTCTTCTCCATACACACAACCTTCTTCCCAAACCAGTGACAAGGCATTCAGGAGAAATCCAATTACTGAACCGGCATAAGCAAAGGATTTTCGTGCCAGTCAGGATAGGTAGGCACAAAAGCTTTCAGGCCGGTTCTGAGTCTCACTGGCCGTGGGGTTCTGCCATAGGATGGGGAGGATGCCCTTCTGCGTTTCTGGTAGCGGGTGAGATCTTTGTCCATAAGAACAATAAAAATGAGCAAACAATGTTACAGAAAAGCTGTATTAGAAAAAAACACTTTCTGAAATCTTCAGGCCTCCCAGGCCACGCTACTGCAAACCTGAGTATCTGTCTATCCACCAATCTTCCCAGCCTGCGTTTCTTAACTAAGCAGTGGTGTGATCTCCTAAAGACCTGAAAACTGAAGCTTGCTCAGTCAGCAAAGTGGAGTCCCAGAGCTTCCTGCAAACACTTTTTTCAGAGTGAGATAGAAAATGCCAAGGTTTTCAAACTCAAGAATGCCAGCAGGATTTCTGAAGCTTTTTTCAGAAGAGCTGGTTCAGGGAATTTTCCACAAAGAGAAAAATAAAAAACTAAAAAATAAAAACAGCCCAGAAGCTGCAGAACAGAGAGGGACACGCAGGAGTCAGGCGGCGCTGCGCCTGCCCAGGTCCAGCTAAGAGCAACGGGGCTGCACACGGCCAGGGCCCCGCCCTGCTGGCAAAGGTGGTCTGCACATCTGTCAGCACCTGGCACAGCTGTTGACCTTCTTGTCCTCATAATGTCAGCCTCCTATCTGGCCGTAGAAAAAAGCCACCACACTGCTTGTGACAGCTCCCTGTGAAACTGTTTGAATTAAACCTAAAAGGATCTTTGTCTACTTTGGTCAAGTGCAATACCTAACTCTCAGCAGTGGTTTTATGTTTCTCCTGCGTCAAACACGTTTGCAGCCAGAGGTCTGTCCAGTAAACCTCCAGTGCCAGCTGCACCACAGAGAGGGCGAAGCTTCGAAGGCATTGTTTTCAGTGTCCTTTGGGAATGACAGTCACGTGTCGCATGCCTGCACTCTCCTTTCTTTCTTTGCTCTTTTTTTTTCTTTTGAGATGGAGTCTGGCTCTATTCCCAGGCTGCGTGCAGTGGCATGATCTCACCTCACTGCTGCAACGTCCTCCCAGGTTTAAGCAGTTCTCCTATCTCAGCCTCCTCAGTAGCTGAGATTACAGGTACGTGCCACCACTCCTGGCTGAGTTTTATATTTTTAGCAGAGACGGGTTTTACCATGTCAGCCAGGCCAGTTTTGAACTGCCGATCTCAGGTGATCTACCTGTCTCAGCGTCCCAAAGTGCTGGGATTGCAGGCGTGAGCCACCATGCCTGGCGTTTTCGCTCTTTTTGGTGTCTTGTTGCCTGCCCTGGCTCACAGCACAGTGGGCATGGCATTGGCTCGGGTTTTTGGGTTTCTCTGGCGTTTCCAGTCTCACCATGCAGCCCTGGGTGTGCACCTGCCAAGCAAAGCTCAGTACCTTCACCTCCGTCTATGACTCTGCTTTGCAGACAATCTGGGTTCAAGCAATCACCTTCTAAACTTGTTGTAGAACCGTGTCCAAAGTGAGAATACCACTTCAGAAATACAAACATACATTAGACTTCTATGCTAGTTATGAGTCAATTAATTTTCTTAAATATAACTTTTTTCAATATTATATCTTACATTACATTTTATTTAAAAAATTATTTCTAGGGAATAGAAATGCTTACAAATAGTATTCCATAATGAAACTAGAAGAAAGCGCTTCATTTTTGTAATCTGTGTTTTATTAGGCCTGGGTTTCTTCGCATGTGGAGGAATGAATACTTGGAATATATAACTTGAATGCCAAGTGACCATTTCCTGTGTTGAAGGAAGTGAATTCTCCTCTGTAACTCATCCACTCTCTGTGGTTTATATTAAATACTAGTATATGTTTACCCAGCTGATTTTTATAACTCGCTAATTTTGAAATGCCCACATAAATACATCTAGCAACCAAAGCCTAGACCTGAATACCTTTTCTTATGATCAAGCCTAGGGCCGTCATTCCAGATGTGATCACAGTTCCTAATCAGTTGACTTTAAGTACAGGGGATCACCCTGGTGGTCTGACTTCCTTAGTTTGAAGGTCTTGGAGCAGACTGGAACTTCCCAGAGGAGGAGAAGAAATTCTGCTACAGGACCACCCTTTGGCTAATGCCCCTGGAATTCCCAATGGATCAGCTTCCTCCCTCCTGCCATCTTGTTCCACATGATTCCAGCTTGCTTCCCCAGCCGCAGCACTGCATGAGTCAATTTCTTGTAATAAATCTTGGCCTGCACTTCTGTGGCTGAAGTGTGGCCAAGATGCCATTCGTTTTGATCCAGTTCCACAAAGATGCATGAAGCACTGACTGTGCCTGAGACTGAGGCTGGAGAGCCGAGAGCGCTGTGGTCTTTGCCCTCGATGCTCAGGGACCAGCAGGGCGACAAAATGAGACACGAGGCTGCACAGGGTGCCGAGAGCAGCATCTGCAGCAGCTCAAGGGTAGAGGGCACTGATTCTTTGGGAAGGCTGCAAGGGCCTGCCAAGGACAAGGGCCGAAGAGCATGGGGTGCTGGTCCCACAGAACAGAAGCAAGGCAGGACTGCAGGCAGGGGAGGAACGGCATTCCTGCCACCAACTTCTCTAGTGTATGCAGCAGCTCAGAAAAGGCTGGAGCCAGGCAGACAAGAGTGAAACGGCAAGCGCCAGGGTTGGGGAGTCGCGGGATGAGGGGATGAGGATCAAGGGTATGGGTCGCAGTTATGTGGGATCAGTTAGTCTAGAGGACCCATGTGCAGCGCGGGAACTGCAGCTCATAATACTGCATCGTAGATGGGATTTTTGCTAACGAGTAGATTTTACGTACTCTTATCACACAGAAAACGAGGCGTGGGAGGGGATAGGTGTGTTACTTGGCTGGCTGCAGTGATCACTGGGCTGTGAATATGTATCTCAAAGTGTCATGTTGTGCACAGGAATTATATAGAATAAAAATAAAATTTCAAAATGAGAAAATAACCACCAATTGCTCAGTAATGTTGGAGGTGAAGTACGAGGATGTCTGACAGAGACGGTGGCCTCTGGGGGCTCTAAGTGCCATGGGCACATCTGGGAAACCATGGGATGCTCCTGCTGGTAGGTCCCGTGCATCTGAGTCCGTCCTGCGGGGCCTGGGCAGGGCTGTTTGCCGTCAAGGAGGGGCAGATCCCGCCAAGACAGCGTGCAGGGACCAGTTGCGGGGGATGAGACAAATGGCTCTGAAGGGAGTTGTGGAGGAGAAATGTGCCCTTTCCAAGGTGCTCCAACCAGAGAAAAAGGTTGTTGTTTAAAGAAGAGAAGTGTTGACGAGGGAATGTGTGTTTTCTCTGCAGCCCCTCCTTCTGCCCCTGCTTTCCCATGAGGTATATTTTAGATATAGATCTGATATGAGAGGAATTTTTAAATTTTAATCTGCAAAGTAGGCAGAAAGCATGGAGGAAACAGTACTGTGGGTTCATGATCTGAAAAGACAAAAGCCTGGAAACGCAAAACAAAACAAAGGACACAGCACGAAGACACAGCAGCCCCCAGAGGCAGAGGCCACTGTGAGAGGGGCCCCCTCCGTGTTCAGAGCCTCAGGGATAAACTCTTCAAGGATGTAGGGCCCGCAAGCCGCAGCCTTCCGGAGCCACCTGACCTCAAGTTACCTGTGCACCCAGACAGGTGCGCTCTTCTCTTCCTCTGTGAGCACAGGGGCCTCACTTCCAAGGGAGGAGCATCAGGACAATTATTCCTCAGGTGTGGCTGGAGGGAAATAGTGTGTTATTTTTCCTGATTAAACAGAATAATATGAATTCAAATTTTTTTAAACATGCCTTTTGGGCAGTCTTCCTGTCCAATCCAAGCTGTGAAATTTAAATATTAAAAACAGTAACAACAAAAACAGTCAAAGCCTTCCCATCTCACTGCATTGACTTCAACATACAGTGGGCTGAGTCTAACGGGAAAGGCAAAACCCAGGTGAGAACCATGCCGGGAGCCAAAGCGAAGTTCCTCTCTCATTCTGCTGAGCAGGGACTCAGGCTGCCTTCATGTTTTTAACTACATTTATGTAATTTCGTATTCAAACTCAGTATGTCACGAAGAAAGCTAATTAGAATTACATGTGATTTTGTGATTTTACACAGACGTTATAAGGTTTCCATTTACAGTTTTTGAACTTGCTTCCTCTCTGAATCCCCGCCCAGTCCTGGGTTGCTGGGATCACAGTGTGGCAGCAGCGGGACCCCAGGACAGCTCCTGACTGGTCCAACCTCAAACACAGCAGCAGCCACACCTCCTGGTGTGAAGCAGCGCTCCGTCACTCAGACTCCCAAACGCCGATAATTGCAGTTTTCCAAGGAATTATTAGCTAAAGTTTTGGACACATTAATTTCTCTTAAACTTTCTTCAGGAGTTTTCGTATACATGGCACTTTTGATCCATTAGAGGAATAAATGATGGCATAACAAAATATACAGTATGGGATCACAGGAATCATAAAGTTTAAAGTATTCCATGAGCTTTTATTTAAGTCATTTTGGGCTTTTATTCTGGGAGTCTTTGGGAAACACGTGTGCTATTCCAATATACAGGATAATGGTATTTATTTAGCACTCTATTCCCAATTTTTATTTTTTATATAAAACTTAGACACTTAATACTTTAAATTTATTTTTTGTCTAATTATACAACAAATATATTTATTTAAAAATTTGATAACTTATACATTTTGCAATGCCCATAATCAGAATACACGGTGATAACCAGTGTTAGGATGTTAATAAATGCACTTATATATGGATTTCTGAATTCCTGTAAATATTATTTAAATGAATCATGTGGTAGACTTTAAACTTCTTTGTTTTGAAAATATAGCATACTTATAAAAGCCCAAAAATAATCGCAGAGTTTACGATTATTACATATAAGAAAATCCCATGCAAAGCCTCTTGTGGTTCCCTAACTCACATAGGGGGTTCCTTATTTCAGTGCTGTAAGTCTCTTTCCTTTCTCTATAATTTTACCCCATGCATATGAGTCTTTCACAACTGATTCAATTTTTGTTTTGTTTTTGCAGTCTACGCAAATAAAGTTTTAACGTATGTCAAAATTGACCCAATTTCTGCTTTTAAATATCTTTAATGTTATCAATAGAACAAATTAATTAATTTTATATTCTTAGAGCTGGCAAAGAAAAGTACATGAATTTTATAAATTGTCTTATATGCAGCAAAATTACTTTTATTCTTTTTAATATACACTTTTTAGGTATCAATATATTAGAAATACTTTCTATGTCACAAAATATCATTCTAAGACTTCATAGTTCAAACATAATTTATTTAACCAACAACCTACTGGAGAAGTGTTAGCTTCTTTCTAATAATTATGCAATTTCCTAGGATAATTTCATTGAATTATAGTTATTGTGTAATTAGCTTTTGTTACGTATTCATCTCAAAAGTCATACTTCCAGCAGTGGTGTATCCAATAATTAATTTTCCATTATTCTCTATATAATAAATTGTTTCCAGTTTTTCTGTTGATGTATTGATTTATGAGCAATAGTAGGCCACTATTATAATGTGTTTTAATTTAAAATTTACATTAATTTTTGGACAATTAGATTTTATATTTGATTAACTGTTCTCAAATTTATTTAACATTCAACTTTTTCATTTTTTTTTCAGGAACTTTGGCTGTTTATGCTAGTAAACCTATTTTACCATATCCACTGTTATTTATGCCATGTCTTGCCTTAATAAATGATTGTATAAATATCAACTTATGTTTCCTTCTTGTAGCTTTATATGATTTAATTTTTGTAGTAGGCTCCCAGATCATGTGAAGGACAGTCATGTTTAGGGTCACTTTAAATTTTACCCAAACTTTGATTGTTTTTCAAGAATACTTCAATCTTTCTCTGTACTTTTCTTTAACATTTTATCTTTTTCGTTAAATATATTTCGTGAGATATCACTGACACAAAGTGTGCACGTATTTGAGGTGTACATCTTGATGTCTTGATATGCGTATACATCATGAAATTATCAGGAAAATTCAACTAATTGGGGTAACTATTACCTCTATGTAGTTACTATGTCGTGTGTATGTGTGTGTGTGTGTGTGTGAGAGAGAGAGAGATAAGATTTTCTTCAAGATCTAGCCTCTTGGCAAATTTTAAGTATACAACAAAGTATTATTAAATATTATCACCACGTTGTACATGAGATCTCTGAATTTATTCCTCCTGTCTAAATGAAACTTTGAAAAATTTGGCCCAGATCACCCATTTCCTCCTCCCTCCGCCTCTGGCAACTACCATCCTATGCTCTGCTTCCTTGAGTTTGATGACTATAGATTCCACCTATCAGTAGGATTGTGCAGTATTTCTCTTACTGTGTGTTGCTTATTTTGCTTAGCATCATGTCCTTCAGCCCCATCATTGTCTTTATCCATTCATCCATCATAATGGCCCTTCTAATTTGCATTCCCACCAATAGTGGGCAAGGGTTTCCTCTTCTCCACCTCCTCTCCAGCACTTATCTTTTTAGCAGATGTAAATTGATACTTCATTGTGGTTTTCATTTGCATTTCCCTGATGATTAGTAATTTCGATCATTTCTCATATTCCTATTAGCTATTTGTATGTCTTCTTTTGACAAATGTTTATTCAGGTCTTTTGCTCACTTTTTAATTTAGTTATTTGCTTTCTTGTTATAGAGTTGTTTGAGTTCCTTAGGGTATCAACTCCTTATCAGATACGTGGTTTACAAACATTTCCTCCCATTCTGTAGGTTTCCTCTTCCTTTTGCTGATTGTTTACTTTGTTGTACAGAAGCTTTTCATTTTGATGCAAGCCCATTTGCCTATTTTTGCTATTGTTACCTGTGCCTTTGGGGTCATATCAAAAAAATCATTGTCTAAGCCAGCATCATGGCGATTTTCCCCTGTGTTTTCTTCTGGTAGTTTTACAGGTTCAGGTTTTATACTTAAGTCTTTATTTGGTTTGGAGTTAATTTTGACTATGGTATAGGACAAAGGTTTTGATTTTCTCGTTTCTTGCAGTGTAACATAACATTGTTTATTTAAGATAGCTCCTCTGTTTAGATGTAGGAGCTTATTGCTATGGACTTGCCTCTTAGAACTGCTTTGCTGCATCTAATAAGTTTTCGTATATTGTGTTTCTATTTTCATTTGTCTCAACATATTTTTTAATTTGCCGTTTTTTGACAAATTTGTTATTTAGAAACATATCTTTGTTTAAGATTCACGTTTGTAAATCTTCTAAAATTCTATTACTGATTGCTAGTTCTGTGCCTTTGTGGTCCAAAAAGATACTTAATATGATTTCAGTCTTTTAAAATATGTTAAGACTTGTTTGTGGCCTAACAAATAATATATCCTAGAGAATGTATATATTTGTATATGTCTGTCAGGCTTATTTGGTCTAAAGTGTAGTTTAAGTCCAATGTTTTCTTATTGATTTTCTGTCTATATAATCTAACCTTTGTTGAAAAAGGGTCATTGAAGTTCCTCCTGTACTTGTGTTTTATTCTTTCTCTCTCACTTGCTCTTTCTCTCTCTCTTTCTCTGTCTCTCCCTCTCATCTGATGCATTAATATTTTCTTTCTATATTTGGGCACTCTGACATTGGGTGCATATATATTTATAATTATTATATTTTCTTACTATATAGGCATACCTTAAAGATATTTTGGGTTTGATTTCAGACCACAACAATAAAGCAAATATAACAATAAAGTGAGTTGCACAATTTGTTTTTTATTTCCCAGTACATATAAAACTTATTTTACATTATACTGTAATATATTAGGTTTACAATAACATTATGTCCAAAAAATAGAAACATCTTAATTAAAAATGCTTTATTGGTTATAAATACTAACAATCATCTGAGCCTTGAGTGAGTCATGATGTTTTTGCTGTTACAGGGTCTTGCTTCAATGTTGATGGCCGCTGACTGATTAGGGTGGTGGTTCCTGAAGGCTGAGAGGCTGTGGCAATTTCTTAAAATAAGGTGACAGTAAAGTTCTTCACAGTGAATGGCTTATTTTCACAAAAGACTTATCTGTAACATATGACACTGTTTAATAGCATTTTATCCATAGTACAACATCTTCCAAATTGGAATCAGTCCTCTCTAACTTTGTCACTGCTTTATCAGCTAACTTTGTGTGATATTCCACATTTTTGCTGTCATTTTAACAATGTTCACAGCATCTTCTCCTAGATTCCATCTCAATAAAGCGTATTTTTTGCTCATTCACAAAAAACAACTCATATTCTGTTAAAATTTCATAATGAGATTACAGCAATTTAGTTAGTCCCACCTTCAGGCTCCACGTCTAATTCTCGCTCTCCTGCTATTTCCACAACATCTGCCGTCAGTTCCTCCACTGAAATGTGAATCCCTCAAGGTCATGCAGGAGGGTTGGAATCCACTTCCTCCAAACTCCTGATCATGTTGATATATTGTTCTCCTCTCCTTGAACATGAGTATTCTTAATGGCATCAAGAGTGTTAAATTATTTGCAGAAGGTTTTCAACTTACTTTGCCCAAGTCCCCCAGAGAAATCAGGCTCTAAGGCAGCTAGAACCTTATGAAATATATTTCTTAAATAATAAGGCTTGAAAGTCAACTTTATTTCTCAGTCTATGGGCTGTAGAATGGATGCTGTGTTAGTAGGCATGAAAATAACATTAATCTCCTTATACATCTCGATCAGAGCTCTTGGGTCACCAGGTGCATTGACAAAGAGCAGCAGTATTTTGAAAGGGATTTTTTTTTTCTTAGCGGTAGGTCTGAATAGCAGGCTTAAAATATCCAATAAACCATGCTGTAAACAGAGATGCTGTCATCAAGGCTTTGTTGTTTCTATAAGGGACAGGCAGAGTCAGTTTGGCATAATTAAGGGTCCTGTGATTTTCAGAATGAAAAATGGACATTGGCTTTAAGTTAAAGTCACCAGCTGCATTAACCTCTAACAAGATAATTAGACTGTCCTTTGATGATTTGAAGCCAGGCATTGACTTCTTTTCTCTAGCTATAAAAGTCCTAGATGACATCCTCTTGCAGTATAAGGCTGTTTTGTCTACACTGAAAACCTGTTGTTTAGTGTAGCCACTTTTACCAATTATCTTAGCTAGACCTTCTGGAGAACTTGCTGCAGCTAGTACATCAGCACTTTCTGCTTCACCGTGCACTTTTATGTTACAAAGGTGACATCTTTTCTTAAATCCCTAGAACCAATCCCTGCTAGCTTCTAATTTTCTTACGCAGCTTCCTCGCCTCTTTCAGTTTTCATTGATTTGGAGAATTGAAGAGAGGGCCTGATCTTTATTTGGCTTTGGCTCAAGGGAATGTTGTAGCTATTTTGTTCTTCTATCCAGATCACTAAAACTTTCTCCATATCAGCAGTAAGATGGCTTCACTTTCTTATCAATCATGTGTTCACTGAAGTAGCACTTTTAGTTTTCTTTGAATTCACAACTCGGCTGTTTGGTACAAGAGGCCTAGCTTTCTGCCTAGCTCAGCTTTTGACATACTTTCCTCACTAAGCTGAGTCAGTTCTAGCTTTTAAATTAAAGTGACAAATGTAGGACTCTTTTTTTTAACTTGAAAACGTAGAGGTCATTATAAGGTTATTAACTGGCCTAATGTCAATATTGTTGTTTCTTAGAGAATAGAGACCTGAGGAGATGGAACGAGATAGAGGAATGGCCATTTAATCAGAACACACGGAACGTTTATTAAGCTTGTTGTCATCTGGGTGTGATTCATGATGCCCCAAAATAATTACAATATTAACACTGAAAATCACTGATTACAGATCATAATAACAGATACAATAGTAATGGCAAAATTTAAAATATTGCTAGAAATAACAAATGTGACACAGAGACATGAATTAAGCATGCGCTTTCTGGAAAATGGCACTGATAGACTTGCTTCATGCAGGGTTACCACAGACTTTCAATCTGTAAAACAATGCACTATCTGTGGAATGCAAGAAAGTGAGTTATGCCAGTTTAACTCCTTTCTTCACATCTTTTTTTACAGTTTTGCACTTAATGTCTATTCTACCTGATGTAAGTACTGCTACCCCTGCTCTTTCAGTTTCCAATTATACGAAATACCTTTTTCCATTTCTTCACTTTCTATTTGTGTTATTACCAGGGAAGTGAGTCTCCTGTAGTAAGTCTTTAGTTGGGTCTTTAAAAAAAAGTTCCATTCATGTAACCCATATCTTTTTATTGGAGAATGTAATCTATTTACATTCAAAGTAATTACTGATAAGTGAGGACTTGCTAATACCATTTGTAATTTGTTTTCTGGTTTTGTTGCTGTAGATCTTTTGTTCCTTTCTTCCTCTCTCGCTGTGTTATTTTCTGATCAGATCATTTTTTCTAGCGGTATGCATTAATTGCTTGCTTTTTAGCTTCTCTGTATGTACTATGGATTTTTGCTTTGTGTTTACCAAGACGCTTATGTAAAACAGCTGATAAATTTAACTTTTATCCATTCCCTTCCACATTGTATGTCTTTGATGTCACCATTTCTCTTTTTATATTGTGTGTATCTTAAGAAATAATTATAGCTGTGATTATTTTAATTATTTGTCTTTTAATCATTATACTAAAAATTTAAATAGTTTACACACCACCATTACATTATTAGAATATTCTCAATTTGACAGTGCAGTTACTTTTATCATTGAGTTTTCTTCTCTCATATGTTTTCACTTGATCTTAGTCAAAAGGCTGAGAAGTTATTTCTCATATGTTTCTATTTTACCAATTAGTATCTTTTTCTTTCAGCTTGGATGACTTCGTTTAGCATTTATTAAAAGGAAGATCAATTGATAATAAGATTTCTCAACTCTTTTTTGTTGTTGTTCTGGGAAATTCTTTCTCCTTTATTTCTGCAGTATAGCTTTGCCAGCCAAAGTATTCTTGGTTGGCAGACATTTTTCCTTGAGCATGTTGAATATATTATCTCACACTCTCCTGGACTCTAAAGTTTCTGTTGAGAAAGTCACGGCAAACCTTACTGAAACTTCATTATATGTGATATATTTATTTTCTCTTGCTTCTTTTAGAATCTTTTCTTTGTCTTTTATTTTTGACACTTTGATTATATGTCCTAGTGTAGTCTTGCTTGGATTGTATCTGAAGACCTTTGACCTTCCTATACCTGAATAATTTGTTTCCCAGATATGGGAAGTTTTAAGTTATTCTTTGTTTAACTAAAGTTTCTGTCCCTTTGCCTCTTTTCTTCTTTAATTCCTATAGTTCAAATATTTTCTGTCTTGATTCTATTCTATGATTTCTGTAATCTTCCTTAATTTCTATTCATCTTTTTTCTCTCTGACTGCATATTTTTAAATAACTTGTCTTCTGGTTCACAAAATTTTTCTTCTCCTTGATCATTTCTGTTGTTGATGTTCATTGCATTTTTCCATTGCATTCATTGTATTATTCAGCTCTAATTTTTATATTTTTTATGATTTAAATATCTCGGTTAAATTTCTTGGTTTGCAAAAATTGAAAAGTGGGACCTATTTAAGCTTAAGAGCATCTGTGCAGTCTAGGAAACTATCAATAGAGTAAATAATGGCTGACCCGTAGAATGGGAGGAAATACTTGCAAACTATGAATTCAAGAAAGGTCCAATATTGAGAATCTATAAAAGATTTAAACAAATCAAAAAGCATAGAACAAGTAACTCCATAAAAAATGCACAAAGAATATGAACAGACACTTCTCAAAAGAAGACATACAAGCAGTCAATAAACATATGAAAAAATTCTCATTATTACTAATGATCAGAGAAATGCAAATAAAAACCACAATGAGATATCATCTCACACCAGTCAGAACTGCTGTTATTAAAAAGTCAAAAAGCAGACGCTGGCAGGGCTGTGGAGAAAAGGTAACAGTTATACACTATTGTTGGGAATGTTAATTAGTTCAGCCGCTGTGGAAAGCAGTTTGGAGATTTCTCAAAGAACTTAAAGCAGCTACCATTAGACCCAGCAATTCCATAATGGGCATATACACAAAGGAAACTAGATCATTATAACAAAAACACACATCATATACTCATATGTTTCTCATCACACTATTCTCAGTAGCAAAGACATGGAATCTACCTAGGTGCCCATCAGAGGTGGACCAGATAAAGAAAATGTGGTACATATACATCATGGGATACGATGCAGCCATACAAAGAACAAAATCATGTCTTTTGCAGAAACGTGGATGGAGCTGGAGGCCAAAACCCTAAACAAATTAACACAGGAACAAAAAACCAGATACTGCATTCTCCTATAAGAGGGAGCTAAACTCTGAGCAGCCATGGATATAGACACAGCAAAAACAGACATTGCAAACTACCAGCTGGTGGGGAGAGGGAGGCAGGAGAGCTTGAAAAACTACCTATTAGGTACCATGCTCACTACCTAGGTAATATACCCACGTAACAAACTGCACATGCACCTCTGTATCTAACATAAAAGTTAAAAAAAATTGTTGATGTACTGTTTTTATGATTTTGTTGAATTGCTTCTCTGTATTTTCTTGAAGTTTGCTGAGCTTCCTTAACATAATTATTTTTAGGTTTTTTTTTTGTTTGTTTGTTTTTTTTTTTTGGTCAGGCACTTTGTATAGCTCAATTTTTTAAGGATGCATGACGAGGAAGTGACTGTGGTAATTATCTCAGTGATGATGTGCCTCCTTGTTTTTCATGTTTCTTCTCACCTTGTACTGATGTGTGCACATGTGGTGAGCAGACCCCTACTGCAGACTCCATAGGCTACATTTGGTGTAGAAAACCTCCTCCTACTTGGGGAGAGGGTGTGAGAGTGCTGGTTGGGTGGAGTGAGCAATGATGGTGCAGTGCAATGCAACTGTGTGTGCTTTATTCAGCTTTCTCAGCTGAGGCTGGTGTTGTCAAAGATTGCAGGGATACTCAGTGGCCAACACTGTGGATGTCTTCTACGGCAACAAGGGTTGTTGGGATTTTGGTGGTGATGGCTGCTGAGATTCTTCTGATCTTCTTCTCCTACTGGGGATGTTGCCCCTGAGGGGATCCCTCTTGGCACTGGGTCTGGCTTACAGGCCTACTCGTGTTGGCAATGGCACCCATGGAGCAGCAACAAAGCCGAGGCCTAAATTCGAGGCACGAATGGGGGAACTATGCCCAGGTGGTCTTGGATGGTAACGTGACTGGTTCCTAGAGCATGGGCACCCTTGCTGCCTTTTTGGCAACAGTGTGAGGTGTAGATGCTTGTTAAACAGCCTAATTGAGGAGAACGGGAGGACAGGCACGCACAGAGCAACAGCGATTCTGTTTGGGGTTTGGACAGGGCCAAGCTTTTTATGGAATCTAACCTATTGCCCAGAGCATAGGAACACGCCGAGAGACCCTGGCCCTGCTGCCTACTGTGCAAATTAGCTCATCGTTATGGTGACCTGATGTTTGACATGTGGGCACACACTGTACAGCCTTACCAGGGTCTGGAAGGTGCTCACTTCCAGGGTGGCCATACCTGAAGCATCTGAGGAAGTGCAGGACCGGGAGAGGTGGCAGCCGTGGTCCCTAGGTAGCGTAACAGAGGCTGCTTCTAGACAAGGGCTGTGCAGCTGCGTCTCCCTCTCTGGGGTTCCCCAGTAGAAGCGGCTATTGCTTACCTCAGTAGCAAAAGATGCTGGTGTTCTCTGTAGAGCAGGCCACTGGGGCCGCGACGGGTCCTGCCGTGTGTCTAACCCACCTTTCTTCTTTGCTCTGTGCTGTCTCCTGACATCGCAGCTTTTCCAGTCTCGCCAGTGAGCCTTTCTGTGTGGATAGTCTGTGCTATTTTTTTCCACTGTGTTGTTGATGGGAGGTCCGTGGTGCTTGCGAGGGCTGTTGGAATCCTAATGGCAAAGGCTGCTGGGGTCCCCTGCTGCGCAGGCAGTCAGGCAGTGCGGCAGTGCGCTGGCACCCCTGCATTGCTGATACTAACAGGCACTTTTCTTCTTTGTTCCTGGCTGTATTCAGACATGTCAATGATGTGGCTTTCCCCGGTTATCTAGGTTGTTTGGAACAGAAGCAGGTGCTTCAGCCAAGGCCTCAGAAAGCTGGTCACTCACCCGGCTGTCTTTTTGCCTCATCAGGAAACTCACAGGTCACAGAGCTCCCTCTTGGTGCTGAGCTGTGCCAGCCTGGGGGTGGAGTGATGGAGGCAAAATTAAACTCCTCTCCCACCTTTTCTGTGAAGTTATTCTCTCTCTCTCTCTCTCTCTCTCTCTCTCTCTCGTTCCACTTTGGTGCTGCAACTTCTTGACTTTTGAACTCTCCTAGGGTCATATTAGTTTGTGAATGGCTAAAGTTTTCTGTTTGGAGGTGCAAATGATAGGGTCTTCTACTCTGCCATGTTTGTGATGTCAACCTCTGTTCCTTTTATCATTAACCTTAATAAAATCAGTTTCTAGTAAATACTTGTGTTGTTTCTGGAATGATGCACCTCCTATTTATGCCACTACACCATACCTGTAAAATTATTCTCCTTAAAACATATGATAATATTGAATACTGATAAACCAAAATTGTATTATAATTTTTTTGACATTTTTTTCCATAGCTCCACTTATCTACTAATTTTTGGTCAAATTACTTGAGCCTCTAGGCTTTGGTTTGTATATTTGTGTAATACAAAGACTAAACTATAGCACCTCCAAGTCTCGTTTCAAGTGTATTCTTCTGAAGTTCTTTGAATCTATTGTTTCTACCGTGGAAAAATTTTATTACTTTTTAAAAATTGATACACAAGAGGGAATGTATCCATGAAGCTTGTAGCTTGTGGCCTGGGACACTTTATATCAGTCTCCACTTTGCCTCTTAACAGCTCAAGGCTTTGCTTGCTTGATAAGTTTCCACTTCAAGAAGAAAAAAAATGATAAATGATTGGAAAAAATCTAGTTTAATTTTCTTTAAATAAATGATTTGCCTGTTGATTCTATATTCAAGGTATAAAGCTGGGAATAAATTTTAAAATGTTTTATTTTCCTCTAAAATACAACCAAGTTTTCAAACCATTTCCTGTTAAAACACGTGCATTTTTAAAAATAATCATCACAGCTGGACACCAAAGATTGATAGCAGTGTTCTAAAAGACTCCTTTGAAGGAAAATGAAGTCAACCCTCCCGCCCATGGGATTTCCCTAAATGTACAGCAACCAGGCTAAAGAATATCCTCACCAGATTGTATTATTTTTGTTTCTGGAAGTTGAAACACAAGCTACTGTATTTCACGGAGATGTGAGTTTTGGAGTTTTAGTGTCTGGAAGGGCGGACGGATTTAAATCAGGGGTAAGAATGTCTTGGAGCTCGAGGGCATTTATCAGGATTAAAGTAATCCACATGGGTTTGATTCATGCTTAGTAGGCTGGATCCTGGTTTAAACTGCAGATGAATAGCGGAAAAAAAGACTCATTTTTCTTATAGTTTATGTTTCCTTAAATTTATTGAAGAACTGACTGTAAAATAATTCCACCGTCAGTGGAGTTGAAGTTCTGGAGCAGTCACTGGACAAAATGTGGTGATCCTGGAGTTCGTTAATTTATACAAAACGGTTAGAAAAACCTTCCCGACGATGCAGCTGGTCTGAGCCTCAGACCTCAGTCATGAGCCCGAGCCCCGTGTTCATCCCCATTAGAGCGGTTCACACTTCTTTTCTATCGTTTTTGCTATCTCCTCTTTGAAGTTAGGGCCATAATTTACAACTCTGCTTACAGAAATGGAAAACGCACAGACACGGAGTGAGTGACGTCTCTGAATTTGATTTGGGTGACTGAGGACACACGCGTGGATGACAGTGGACGATGAAGAAGGGAGCACATTCCCCGTGTCCCAGCTGGGCTACGCCTCCCAGTCGTGGGTGTCCCTGCAGATCGCACAGGCCTCCAGCATGCTGCTCCCTAGAAAGTGTCCTCAGAGCTGCCGCCCGAGGCTGTTTCCAGCAAGTCCCCCCTCTTCTCACAAGCATCAGACCTGCTCCCATTCTGCTTCCTCCCCACCTGCTCCCAGCCTTTCTTCCCTTTATTTTTCAGTCGTTAGGTTCACATCAGTCTCCGGGATTTCCAACTGTAACTTGCCATCTGTTTCCCAGAGGATGCTGACAAACAGGATATGAATTCAATCATGTACATTTTTATAAGCTAAATTCATTGTTTTAATGATTTTTCCCTGAATTTTATATAAGGTGATAAACAATATAAAACTGTTTACTTTCCAGACACTGTGATTAGATACGTTGTATATCCTTGAGGTTTATATGATATTAATATAAAATCTTTGGTTACCTTAATACTTAAACAAATATTAAATAACCTGGAATCATTTATTTACCAATTTGAAGAGCTGTTATGAAAGTTTAACCATAGAAAGGTCAATGTGAAACGAACATGCACAGAATCTCGGGGTCTTCCCCGAAGACTTGAAAGAGTGAAGACAGTTAATGGAAAAAGAAAGAAAGAAAAAAAGAGCCCAGGGTTTAGTGTGACTTTAACTTGGGTTTCGTTGTTCAATGTCTGGTAGAAAAATCTTCTAAACACGTATTCCTTGACTGTTTAAAAAGGGGTGCAATTCTTTTTGACAAATATAATTTCTATAGCAACGTCTTGATTACTCACCCTAACATTTAAACTCTAAAATGTTCTTATTGTCTAAGATGAAGAATATGAAATGACTCACCTTATTTAATAATATTATTGATTCTGCATGTTGACTTCAAAGAATATTTGATCATGTTTTTGGAAAAGAGAACTCAGATATTTTGGGACAGAATTTTTATTTCTTTTTTATGCATCTTTATTCTTGGCTGAACTTACAACCTTAAAAAATAATACTTATATGTCTGTGGTTACCCTTTACGCAGTATTCTTTTTTTATATAAATCAACTTTAGCCCACTCGTTACCTTCCTCCAAAATTTGTTTCCACTTGACTTTTCCAAGCCTTCCTTTCCAATGCGGCCACTTTCCCCACTCACACCTTCCTAAATTGTGGTTCCATTATTTAAACTGGGAAATGGTTTCTCAGCTAAAGACTCATTTGTGCAAAATACATTTACCAAAAATAAGTTCTTAAGAAAGCAAAAAGCCTTCAACTCACGCTTTTTCCAGGATGTCTACAATTTTTTAGGCTCTGTCAATTTTACAACTAATATATCTTACTCCATAATGTCTTCCAGATATTTTTCATTAAACTTTTACTCACAGTTATTCCATGTCAATTTCTGTTTCCAAAACTTCACGTGAAATTCGTAATTCTCTCGTATACAACCCCCAACACAACGCAGGGTGAATTGCAACAGCAAATTTCCTTTTGACTTGCTTTGGTCAGTGCTAGAGTTTCTCAAATGCTGAAATGACAGCTGAAGTATCTCTATATTCTGGTATTTTCAATAAAATGATCTATTTATTAGTCAGGAAGTCGCCTAGATATTTGCATCTTCTGATGCTGATGTCGTAAGAAAATTTTTATGTTTGCCTCATCTGTATCTAAGATGTGTAATGGGAGAAACAACTGATATTTAAAGTAGTGTTTATTTTATCAGCATTTCCACCATCCCAAACTTTTGGTTTAATACTAGGCACCTAGAAAAGGATTTAAGATGACCTTTCACATTTTTGTATCTTCCTGATTACATGGCATGAGGGCATAACTGGCTCAGGAAGAGCAGACATGAGGCCTGGTCAGAGCTGATTACCAGCAAGTGCAACGTTATTAGGACCTACCAGCCTACGACAAAGAAGCTGGCTGATATTTATCCAATGATTTTATCTGGGTGTGTGCTGTGTGTCTGGCTCCCTTGCAAGTCCCTGCCTTTTAATATGGAGTTTAATGCAGTAACATTTTATTTTAAAATATAGAATGAATGTCCAGTATAAAATGTAATCATCTAATGCCATCAAATATGTGAATCTCCCCACAGGTGTGGTTCGGGATGAGATCTCCGCACTGTTCCTGTGTCAGGACAAAGCGGAGCTCAGCGGCGAAACCTGAGCTACTTAACTGCCATCTGCTTCATAGATGCGCGAATGAATGAACAGAGGACTCCATGAGTGTGTTTGCAAAAATATTTTTCCAAGTATTGTTAATGTGGCATCTGTTGCTAGAAAATATTTTGCAGATGATAAATCTACGCAGTCACAATGGGAAGAATAAAGAGAAACAGCTATGGCACCTGGCAAACTTGGCTTAAACGTTGCTTTCTGTGGCCTCGCATCAGTAATGTGACTATTTTTTAACCACAGTTTGTTGTTAATTTGTAAAGTTAGACTAACTTCCACCTTCATTCTTTCATTGAAAGAATCAAAGTGTAAAATATATGTGGTCGTAAAAACGTGCCTTGTAAACTTGAAAGCACTAGAGAATAAGTGACATTCTCTTTTTTTGGTTGGGGGGGTGCTAGAGGTCTTCATTGCTGCTGAGTTGCTATTGCTCTTAAATCTTTCAATGAATTATGTTAAAATATACATTAAAATATAAAAACGGATTGCAGTGCTGTATTTAATTCACATATGAGATTTCTATTCTTTCATATAAAGCTTATTACCTACACAAAATTAGCAAAATTACTTACATTTTTTTGTCCTACAGTGATATTTTGAATTGATTTTACAAAACACTTGAGACCTTTCTTCTACCTGATTAAGTTAAAAAAGAAAGTTTTTATTGCTTCAGGATAATCTTGTAGGTATCTATGCAAAACCTACCCACGAGGCTGACTTCAGAAGTTTCATGCTCACCTCCCTATAAGTCTGAATTTACTTTGTCCACTGACCCAGGCAGTTCCCACCCCCATTTTATAAGACACTTTCACCAAAGAACCAAAATGTCAGGCCAAGTAAACAGCACCAGGGATCACTTGCTTGTCATAAACACAGCCAAAACAGCATTGCTGCTACAATGACTGTTTAAATCTGCTTTTTTTCTTCCCTAGATAAATCTAGAAAAATCGCCATGTTCTTTAAGAGAAGCTGAAAGGAAAAACCAAAAAAGCAGAAAACCAGATGCAGGAGAGAAAGGAAAGATACCTTGAGTGAGGGTGTCCTCCACAGATGACTCTTGGCAGAGGCTGGTGGTGCAGGCAGATGTCCAAGGCTCAATGTTTAGACATCCAGGGTCTCAGCATCTAATATGGCTTCTGCCATCCACGGCTGCCACACATGATTTCTGCCTAAATTCAATACTTTTCTGTCTGAATCATGTTTTGCACGTAAGAGAGGCAAAGGGTTTAAAACATTAGTTCGTTGAATTCTCATTTTAACCACTTACATAGATAAGTCATTTTTAACAATCAGGGCATCCTTTTGATATGCACCCAGGATGCGCATGAGGGCGTGTGTGAACACTGGGAAGCAGGTGAATTCAGAGTTCCATGGTTTCTAAGTGATCTGGAAGTCCTAAGTGGATCACTTAGTCCGTTGAGCTACTGCCAATTGTCTGGTAGTTCTCAGAGGACTGAGCAAAAGCTGACAGGAAGTGAAACGCCATTTGCGTTCGCTTGCTTAGGTGCACACATCTCCAGTATGAGGCCACCCATTTTGGCTTCCATGAACCCCGAGGAACCTGGAGCAAGAAAACCAAAGGAGGTATTTGGGAAGCTGTGGATGTGACTGCTGGCATCGTCGGCAAGACGACTTACTATTCACTACTTATGAGAACCCGTGTTCTCGTTTCAGGCAATGTTTAGAATGAAGCCATTAAACGTGCTTGCTCCGAGGACTGTCCTTAGAAAGGCCATGCTTGTTATTGCGATTGTTGTGTTATTTTAAGGTAACTCTTGCCTTTTTGCTGGTTGATTGCATTCTGTAGCTGGAGGCTGTGCTTCTGCCCTGATTACTCTGAATGCAGAGCCAAGGACATATCCATCTGCGTCAGCATCTCCTTAACAACAAGAGCAGAGGATGCATTTTGCATGAGTGGCCAAGGAGATCGGCTTCTGGCTTCCTGGGAGCTCCTACTGTTCTCCTTACAACCCTTAACACATATGTTTTTTCCATGCCACACGTTAGATCTGTAGACTTACCTTACAAAGCTGAAACTGCACTGTTTGACCTACAACCTCCCATTTCCCGGATGCTCATTCCTGCTCCTTACACTGGTAGTTTGCCAAGAAAGTAAATTTTAGGTTACCTTGCTGTGATGGTTAATACCGAGTGGCAACTTGATTGGATGGAAGGATGCAAAGCATTGACCCACACACACCCTCACCTGTGTCTGTGAGGGTATTGCCGAAGGAGATTAACGTTTGAGTCAGTGGACTGGGAGCAGCAGGCCCACCCTTCCTCTGAGTGGGCACCACCGAATTAGCTGCCAGCGAATATAAAGTAGGCAGAAAAATGTGAAAACAGACGGGCCCAGCCTCCCAGCCTACATTTTCTCCCGTGCTGGATGCTTCCTGCCCTTCGAACATCAGACTCCAAGCTCTTCGGTTTTGGAACTTGGACTGGCTCTCCTTGCTCCTCAGCCTGTTGTGGGACCTTGTGATTGGGTGAGTTAATACTTGGAGAACTCTCCTTTGTCTATACATGTGCTCCATCAGCTCTTTCCCTCTAGAGAACCCTGACACATTCACCATGCCCGTGCACACACACTGACTGTGTGAAAGATGCACTCATTAATTTGCTTGACCAGTCCTCACTTCCCTGTGAGTGTGCTTATCCAGATCACTGGATCAAAACAGCATGGCCCACACACCTTAAATACGTATGACACAATACATTAAAACTGTGACATTCCCATGTGTTCTCAGCATGATGAAAAACAAATGCCAGATTCACAGTGTGTTTTCTGAGGAGAGCAAAGTAGGGAAATGTATGTGCCAAGCTGGAGTCCCTTAAAAAATGAATTTCAGACATTTCACCCTGCTCTCACCAGGAGGGGTTCTGTGCTAACAATTGTGAAGGAACGAGATAGTCAGATGCACAGAGGGCCTGAGTGCAGCTTTAATGACTTTGGACAGAACCTCGGTCCTGAGCGTGAGTCACGCTGAGGTCACGGTGGACCGCCGAGCCCCGGGCTGTGAGTCAGCCCCTCGAGGCTCATGATGCAGCTTCAGCTCCACCAACAGTAGGTGCTTACAGACTCACGGGTTGCTGGGTTATGACCGAATGAATCAGCCCACGGGGGAAATGGTTTATGATAGAAAGTGGGACTGCGGTGCTAGTTTTTTGTTTGAGTTTTGTGTGTCTACACAGTTGGATAAAAATGGCATCTTATTTAAGCATTGTGCACATTTCTTAAAGAATCCGAGGTAACCTATCTTGAGAGAAGGAATTCAAGCTGGCGCGACCACAGACCTCGTGCTGAGCATTGGAATCGTTGCTCTGCCAGATACCATTTCAACATCTATTTCCATCATTCTTCACAATATTACTTTTAACCAATGTCAAAATAAACAAGCCCAGGAATATCCAAGCAATTCGTTCTCAGCACGCCTTGTGTCCAGCTCAGTGCAGGGACCGAGTCCGTAATACTTCCGCAAGTTATAGCCTTCTTCATTCTGTTCACAACAACAACAAGAAGCTAGGTGCCGTGATGCCTGTGCCCCACGTGTTAATTACTACATGGTTATAGCAATTATTTTAATTCATGGGACTTTGCACCTCACTGTGTTTTTGATTCTGCATTAAGGAGCCATTAATACCAAATGTTATAAACCAGGGAGCTGGGTTTATATTTAACATGCACACACAATAACTGTCAACAGCTTAGCAAGTTGCTTACAAATTAAAACTGTGCGGACAAAAATCACAAATAGAGTACTGTTCACACCCCAGAAGGACTCCTGCTTCCCTCCTCCCCCGATCCTCCCCTCCTCCCAGAGGTGGCCCTAATCGGAGGGCTCAGGCTGCAAAGCGGCTCTATTTCCAGGCTGAGCACGCGTGGTGTCACGTGACACATGGTCTTTTGCATCTGACCCTTTCTAGTCTGCATGATGTTTGTGGCATTCCTCCGTGTCCTGTGCAGTACAGAGATGCCTTTCCTGTAGAGTAACCCACTGTAAACAGAGACGCTGTCATTTATTGATGCATGCTACTGCTGATAGACGTTTGATCTGTTTGGGGTCATAATGACTAAGACTTCTGTGAACATACTTGATAAGGTTTGGCTCTGTGTCCACCCAAATCGCATCTCAAATGGTGATCCCCATGTGTCGCGGGCAGGACCTGTGGGAAGTGATTGGATCACGGGGACAGTCTTCCCCAGGCTGTTGTGATAGGGAGGGAGTCTCATGAGAGCTGAGGGTTTAAAGGTGGTGCTCCCTGCTTTGCTCTCTCTCTCTCCTGCTGCCTTGTGAAGAAGGAACTTGCTTCTCCTTCACCTGCCTCCATGACTGTAAGTTTCCTGAGGCCTCCCCAGCCATGCTGAATGGCAAGTCAATTAAACCTCTTTCTTTTATAAATTACCCCATCTCAGCAGTTCCTTACAGCAGTGTGAAAATAGGTGAATGCAACACCCACGTGCTTCCTTGGGGCGCATATGCAGGTTTGTATTGTCCAGTGCAGTAGACAGTGTGGACACCTGATGCAGCCATGAATATGTCTTCACCGGATGCCAGCTGCAGCCAACACAGCTGCTGCCATGTGAAATTCACTGCTGCGTTCGTGTTAAGGCTGCACTGTCTGGGAATGTTCCTCAGCAACATTCGAGTGAACAGGAAGGCTGAGCGGGGCCTGTCCTTCGGGAGGCGCTGGGCTCCTCTGACCACTGGCTTTGGCCTTGGGGCTCTCCAGCAGCACTGCCAAATTCTCTCAGTCCACACAGAGGTGCAGGACGTGCCTCCCAGCCTCCTCTCTCTCTGTCCTCCTCTGGGGTTGGACTCGAGTCCCAGCCTGGCCACTCACCTGCCTTGTTTCCCTTGCACAGGCATTCCTCCTGGTAAAATTCTCACCCAGGTAATGTCTGTGTTGGCCTCTGCTCCCCAGAGCCCCAGACCACCCAGGGCACTGCCCTGATTCTCTTAGATTCCATGCACAGCAGCACGTCTGTGGGTTTGCTGCTCAAGGTCCACACCACAGACCCCATAAGAGTATCCAGAGTCAGTGGAACAGGACGCCCCACCAGGAGGCAGGAGTGCTTAGGAATCCAAACCCCATGGAAGTCTGTGGCCTGGGAGTGATCAGGACAAAAGCCCCTTGCCCTCACCTCAGGTAGGACAGATTCCGAGAGGCAGTTTCTACTTCAGCACTCTGTGACAGATCCTGCTGAGGCTGGGACTTTGCCTGAAACCCAAGGTTTGAAGACAATGGCAGGAGTTTGAAGTTGCTCCTTAGAATTAGGGAGAGAATTTTGACCAATGAATCACTGCTCGAGGAGAGGCCGGAGGTAAAGACCCACTTGAAGCTGTAACTGTGGGCGACCCAAGAGCCGAACTTGCGGGAATTGAACCAAAGGCACCGTGACCACAGTGTGCCTAGGTTTCAAAACCTATTGTTATTGACACGCCAGATTTGTACATAAGAATAAACAAAAGCAACTGACACTTGATGTCTTTTATTTAAAAGGGTGCCTTTGAGAAATGTTGAAAAAGCAGAACTTTCTGGAGAAAAACTTTGGAATCAGATGATGAAGTCATATTCCAAAATACGACTTTACATTAGAATGTCTGCTAGGGAAGCCTGCAGTCTGGATAAGGCCGACAACAGGAGGCTGGAGGTCCAACAGCAGCCCCACCCTGCGCGCTCTGGGTGGCCTGGAGCAAGGAGTGGGATTCCTGGGTTTCCTGACGCCACCTCCTGAGGGCTGCACCAACCGCCGAGCAGCCCAGTTGAACGGACGGAGCAGCAGGGGCTGGGGTCAAGTGGAGGGCTCCCAGCCCCTGCCAGGAATGCTGACCATCACCATGGGCCTTTATAAATACCCGGTGGCTATAGAACTATTTGGGAATCCACCAAGATATCCCAGCTGCCTCTCCTCCGGAATTCTTCATCGTGACCTTAGATAATCGCTGCATTGCAAATTCAGAAAACTATGTGACCAGCTTCACACCAGAGAGCCACTCGGGGCTGTGGAAGAGTTCAGCCATGACACACAGCGGGTCGCGGGAGAACGGCCTCCTCTGTGTCATGGGACCGCTATGGCCACAAACCTTGGTCCTTTCATTACAGCTCCATCTTAGCAAAAGCATTTAACTCCTTGAAGCCTTAGTTCCCATATGTGTAAAACGGGGAAACAGCTCAACCTCCCAGGGGCACAGGCAGGTATTCCAAAGACATGGACAACTGTTAGTGTAACTGGACTCCATTTCTTGAAAATAAGCATTTTGATGAGAGAAAAATATATTTTTAAAGGACAAAATAAAGAGGTTTATCATTATTATTATTTGAGATGGAGCCTCGCTCTGTCACCCAGGCTGGGTGGAGGGCAGTGGCACAATCTCGGCTCACTGCAACCTCCACCTCCTGGGTTCAAGCAATTCTCCTGTCTCAGGCTCCCGAGTAGCTGAGACTATAGGTGCACAGCATCACACCTGGCTAATTTTTGTCTTTTTAGTAGAGACAGGGTTTCACCATATTGGGCAGGCTGATCTCAAACTCCTGCCCTTAGATGATCCACCCACCTCTACCTCCCAAAGTGCCGGGTTGCAGGCGTGAGCCATGTCACCCTGCCGACATTTTAAAAAATCTATGTGATGATATTAACAGATCACATAACATACTGTTGAGTATAGTTTGCTGAAAAAAAAATGCTTTGGAATCTGATACACGTTAGTTGCAATTCCTGTCTGTCACTTATGGACATACACATCTTCACCAAATAAACGTTTATTGCTTCCCTACCGAGCATTTGCCCAAAATTCTTAATATATAAAATTGAATTCCTCTCCTACAATGGACATCATGATTCCCACTTTGAGGACTAACTGTGATTAGAAATGAATGGCCCTGGCCGGGCACAGTGGCTCACAGCTGTAATCCCAGCACTTTGGGAGGCCGAGGCAGGTGGATCAAGAGGTCAAAAAAATAGAGACCATCCAGGCCAAAATGGTGAAACCCCATCTCTACTAAAAACACAAAAATTAGCTGGGCATGGTGGCCTGCGCCTGTAGTCCCAGCTACTCAGGAGGCTGAGGCAGGAGAATTGCTTGAACCTGGGAGGCAGAGGTTGCAGTGAGCCGAGATTGCACCACTGCACTCAAGCCTGGTGACAGAGCGAGACTCCATCTCAAAAAAAAAAGGAAAAAGAAAAAGAAAAAGAAAAAAGAAGTGAATGGCCCTAAACAGAGTGCCCTACAGAACGCTGGCCTCACAGGGCGCCACTGGCTTCTCTTTATCATATCCTTCTAGTCCCTTGGGACTGCTGTAAATAAACCACGTGGATTTATCATTTCCTCTTAAGGGAACTTCTTCTTGGCATATTTGGAAAAAATAAACAAAACACATTGGGCAGCTTGAGAATAAGCCCGGGGCTGCCCCATGCTACGAGTCTTCAGAGATGAGTCAGGATGATACTTCAACCCCACTTGGATTAAGGACGCGGAAATGAGGAAAGGAACATTACATCTAAGGTCGCTTCCGAAGGTCAGAGGATATTGGAAGGCGTGTGAGGAAGTGAGGGAGGCACTGCATAGACTGTTTCTGGCTAACACTATTCAGAAGTGCTAATTAAACAGCACTAAAGCTTCTTGTGTGCTTCCCATGTGATTACTTGTTTGTAAGGACTGTAGAGTTTGATCTTAGTGCATAAAGCAACAATCTGAGAACACACATGTAACATGTAACTGCTAAGATGTATGACATAAACTTTGTCTACTTAGAAAGCTGGAAATAAATGGAAACTCAGTGAGGTCTGAGGCATCTTGAACAGCGGGAATGACCCTTGTTTTGGAGAGCTATGGAAACACGTTTTCGTTTTCAGCATGTAGCCGACAGCTCAGGCAAGGAAGAGATAAGCTGCAGGCTCACTTCTTGGCTGTGGCAGCTAACGCGGGAGGATTCGCACTGGGCCGTGGGCACATGGCCTGCTTCTCGTTCTTTGCCGAAAAACTCTACAAAGCTCATTTGGAAAACATTTCACAACAACTGAATGACATGAGCAAGCTGCACGCGTTCTTTAGTTTTTAATACAGAGGTCGTTCTTTAGTTTTTAATATACCACAGGAAAGGATGCATGAGGTGCAGCAGGAAGGTAAGTGAAGGTAGATCAGAAAGGACGTGACAAGACATGACATTTTCTGATGAAGCAGTTTCTCTGTGTCTCCTACCTAGATCTTCACTGAACCGTCACAGGACACGAACGCAGGGGAGTGACTGAGGACGTGGAAGCCGGTTCCTCCAGGGTGTGGAGGACGTGGCTGCGTTTACTTGAGGTAAACCTCGCAAGTGGGTGAAGGTTGCTTGAAAAGTCTTTGAATAACAAATTAAGGAGATTCTACTTGATTCTATAAGCCATGGATAGGAAGTCAAGTTTTTTTAGAAAAATGACACAATTTGAGCAATTCTAGCATACAGTTAGAAATTTGTCTGGGACAAAATTACATTTGCAAGTTTATAGTCCCTAGTGTTAGTTTTAAAGCAGCATTACAGCAACTAGCCTGGTAAAAGCAAGGACACGGGTAATACGCCCAAGGTCAGCTCAGGGTGAAGTGGGCCCCTCCGCGAGAGGCCTTCTCTCTTCAGTGGAGCAGAAAGCAGGAGGGAGCCAGGCCTTGGGTGAATTCCTTGAACAGCTGCAGTCACCCTGGACTTTACTTCTGGACGTTCTATTCCCCCGAAACACATCTTTTTAGGTGAGCCTGCTGTAATTTGGTTTTAGTTAGATGCTGCCACGTCATCATTACTGACACAATGGATGCCGCTGATACTTCCAAGAAGTCTGGCTGCGAAAAGGAGGAAGGAGACAGAACAACAACTGGAATGTGTCCAGAACCACCAGGGAAGCACAGGTCACGTGGTCACATTCATCCACAGGCGTGAATATGCACCTGAAGAAGAAATGATAGGTGCCCCACCAAGGCCCAGGACTCGGGGGAGGCCCAGGTTAGACCCACTTAGATGGATGAAACCCCGTGAGTCCCAGCATTTCTGCAGAACTACACACCAAGCATCCCTGCCCATCAGGACCAGTGTCTTTTCATCATCCACCAGCTCTACAGGAAGCCGTCGGTCCACGGGTATCTCTGACGGACTGCCCTTTCCAGCAGGCTCTGAGGAGTCTCAGCTGGGGCTCAAGACTGTTACAGCTCTGGGTCTGTGATCTGTGCATACTTGGTCTGTGTGGTTTCTGGGGAGGCCTGAGCCTTTGCACTCTGAGGCAGTGGTGAGGAAGAGTGAGTTCTAGTGCACTTGTCTGAGAAGGGCTGTGTCCTACTTGGAGTAGAGCTAGAAATGGATTCCCTATTTGCAGTGCCTCAGCCCCTTCCTGCAGGACACCATCAATATGTCTCATGCGGCAGGAGCATCTGGAGAACGAAACACAGGTGACAGGAAAGGATGCATGAGGTGCAGCAGGAAGGTAAGTGAAGGACAGCCTGGGGCTCTGGGAACCCCATCAAGGAGGCAGCACTTAGATTCCTTATTAAACGTTGAGTAGAAATTTCCCAAGAAAGGATGAGATTTCAGTGTGTCTGGTGTACTTAGAATACGGTGAAGGTCAGCTTCATTGAACTGACCCGTTGTATCTGGAAGACCAGGGAAAGCTGAAGGAAGAAAGAGATTAAAGCGGATTGAGTCATGACCCACACACCACACCGGGCTGCTCCAGCTTGTTGCTGGACACAAAGGCCCATCATGGAAGGAGTTTAAAGACAGTGCCAGGTTCGAGTTGTATTTTAGGACGTCAGAGTAAAGACGGGCAGGGAGAGCTGGGCCCGTCATTGCTGACTGGACCGACTTCACCTCAATCATACGCACATTCACGGTGTCATTGCCCAGACGGGCAGATTGCGTTCTGTGCCACATCTGGCTCACAAACGCTTGCAAGGAAGAATATGGTTTTTATGCTTATTAATTTTAAAACCGACCTGGATGTATGACTTTCAACTGTGTTTTTTCCTGAGTTAAAAGGACAAACATATTACATTCGTGTAGTTTTAGAAATCATTCTTTCATTTACAGCTACATCTATATTCAAATTACAAGCTAATTCCAATTTTAAAATGTTATCTTGAGGAACCTCTTCACCTTCTTTCCATTCCCCAAGATCTATGAGTAAATTTGAATATCTTGGTACATATGAAATGATACATTATCTGGATTTTGGGGGAATATTTTAAGATATTGATTTTGTTAGATTATTCAAGTTTAGACAATAGTTAAAATAAGTATTCATATGTAGAGGTCTTTGTGTTTCATTAGAGATATATCCAACTAAACATAACAACAAAAATCACTGGCAAAGTATGTATCCCTTATACTCTTGTGCTATTTTTCTGTGTGTGACTAAATGTGGGACATATAAAAATATTCCGTTTCGTTCACTGAACAGATAAAAACCCATTTCGTGTGTTTGGAACCCACAAAATATGATGAAAAGCACAGTCACTTTTAACGGTTCCTAAAGGCGAGTAGAAAAGTGATTCACACAGCTAAAGCAAGAAGATTTTGGATGTAGAAGCAAAGAGAAGCAGACGCAGATGTCTAAGGGGGGAATGGGGGGGTGGGCACCTGGCACCTCCCATGCTGTCACCCTAGGGCCCTGCTGGAAGACACTTCTCACCCAGAATGGCTCGCAGCTGCCTGGGCATCTCCAGTGCTAAGGCTTTTCGTAGGTGACTGCTTCAGAAACAGAAAGTGAATGTCTAGTCGTGTCTTGTTCGTGATAAAAAGACCAGCAAAATTACACTGAATCAACATTTATGAAAATATAACCACTAAAGGCTCCTCACTGTCTAATCAGTTAATTGTGGAGTCATGGAGCTGAGCCTCAGCAGCATCTAACTAAATCAAGAGTTGCCAAAATCCTTCTAGTGTCCTGCCCTAAGGGCGTGCCCTGAGCCCCTCCAGGAGGACCATCCCATCACGCCCTAACACTGGCTGTGGGAAATTACAAAGTAGATTCATTTTGTCCTGAGCCTCAAGACGCTTCCTGTCTTCCCAACCCTGGAGAGGGCTGTGACACAGTTCGTGATGGGCTCTGACATGCTCAACACTCAACACGCCCGGCTTCTGGGGCCTGCCACCATCCCACGGGGCCAGTTGGTCTGTGGCCTGCTATGGGTCATGAATCATCAATATTCCAGTCCCTCCACCACACGCCCTTTGTAGGCAGGCCTGCGTCCTCCCACCATGGGAGACCAGAACCGGGAGGGAGATGCAAGTTGGCTTTCCAAGGAGTTCTATTCCATCCCTTCTACCACACCACACACACACTTCCTTCACCTGTGAGGAGCAAGGAGACACCACATTTTCCCTAACCTAGAAGCTGGGGGAGTGGACTTCGTGGGTGGGAAGGGGTGCCCCAGGATGGCTCGTGAAGGACGATGAGGACTTCGGTCTCATTCTCTGCCTGGATGCCAACATCATCCGCATTCTGCCGAGCGGACCATTCTAACACAGAAAGAACCCTGCTGTGGCATTGCCAGGCAGAGATGAAGATGGACCTGTCATTCAAATGTGGCTCTGGGCAGGTGTACAAGGTGAATTCCACACACCCCACAGGCATCAGCATGGCAGCCGGGAGGGTACCTGAAGCCTCAAGACTGCAAGGCTGTTGTGAGTCACTAGAGTGGGGAATGAAAAACTCAAATGCGAGGCAATATCAACAAAGGCTCATTGAGCATACGTATTGCAAACCCTCGGACAGTAAGTCATGCGATATATTCATAAATGACGCATTAATGAAGGAGATTAAATATAATCATGTTTTAGAAATCTCTCTTTACCCAAAGGAAGGCAGAAAACGAAAGAAAATTAAATAAGGATAAATAGAACAAATAGAAAATAGTTAACAAGATGCTGGATTTTAATTCAATCATATCAATTATAACCTCAAAGGTGAATACTCTAAACATGTCCTAAAAGGCAAAGACTTCCGGATTGGATCAAAGAGAAAGACTCAACTACAGTCTTTCTGTCAAAATTCACTTTAAGTATAAAAACATAAATAAAGTGAAAAGATGAAGAAATATGCACCCCACAAACACTAACCAGAAGAGAGTCGGGGCAGCTATATTAATATCAAAGTGGACTTCAGAAAAAGGAACCCACGTGGGACAAAGAGGATGTTGCATAATGATGAAGCAATCAATTTTTCAAGAGGATAAAACTCTCCTAAATATGCAGGCACCTAGTAGTACGCCTTTAAACTACGTGAGACTTAAAAACGAATAAAACTTTGCTGGTCAGTCTTGCAATTCCAGTCACACAAGCCAGTCCTCGTCTCTAAGTGACTGGTGGAACAGAAAGACAAAACATCAGCATGGATAGAGATGATATAAATGACACTGTGGTATAATCTGACCGGCTAACATTCACAGGACGCTTTAGAAAAGACTGACCAGAACTGCTTCACAATGTCAAGTTCACGGGAGACACAGAAAGCGGAAGCATCATCACAGCTGGAGACTGAGGACGCATGGCTTCCGCAGTGTGAGATTCTGTATTGGATTCTGGGGCAGGAACAGGGCAATTGTGGAAAACTAAGGAAATAAGAGTTGAGCGTGTGCTTTAGTTACTAGTACGGGTTCCACCGTCAATTTTTTAGTTTGATGTTTGTATCATGTGTGATTTTAGCATTGGGGAAGCGGGGTGAACGGTACACAGGAACTCTCTGTGCTGTCTTCACAATACTTCTGTAAGTCTAAACTTCAGAATAAGAAGTCTCTAGATAAAAACAATGTATATGCACGTACCCATACATGTATGCACTCATATAAATGTGTACATATACACATACATATGTATGAATATCTTTGTGAAATGTTAAAAAGTAGTAGTAATGTGCTACAAAATTTTAAAACAGACTGAATAACTGGAACATGACTGTTTTTACAATCAAAACTATTTCCCAATTACTGACTGGTGACTAAAATGTTCTTATTTTAGTCGTCAGAAGATGGAGACCCAACAGAGACTCGTTAGTACCTCTGTTGACAAGAACAAAGTCAAATTAAGGCATTTCCGTCTTATAGAACATCAGAATGAATATAAATTCCTTCCCTGAAGCCATAGGATCCTGTGATATACTGCACCCTCTCCAGAAGTCAAATAAACACAAAATAAAGTAATAATAGACTGCATAGACGACCGTTTGAGGATACACATCGACTCACCCAAATCCAATATTAAATGGGGCTGGAAGTGAACATGAATAGACCCTTTTTGAAAGGCTCTTTGCACACCATTAACCTTTATGAAGTAATGTAATTTGGCCTAATACTCCTACTTTAAAAAATCTATAATAAGGAAATAATTTAAAAGTTACTTAAAAATTTATGTAAATGGTGTTTATTACAATGCTATGTATAACACTAAAGATATTTTAATTTCCCTATGTCGAGGGTTGAATTGTGTTTCCCCAAAATTTACATGTGAAAGTCCTGATCCCCACTGTCTGAGGATGCATATTAGAGTTAGGGTCTTTATAGAGGTGATCAAACCAACACGAAGTCATTAGAGGGGCTCTAATCCAACACGACTGGCGTCCTTATGAAAAAGGGAAGTTTGGACACAGAGATGGCCAGAGAGAACGCCGCAGGCAATTAGAGGAGAGATGGGGCTTGTGGTTCTATCAGCCAAAGATTGGCCTAAGAGTGTTTTGTGGGACCGTGTGAAATACAGCCAATAGGTAACCAAAACATGTCACAGACAGCCTGTCCTCTGCAGCCTCTCCTAGAGTGACCAGTTACAAGGTGCGTCATCTTCCTTTCATTTGATTGATTTTTGTATTGGCAGCATGGACGAAGGTTACGCTGTAGCAAGTAACAATTTCCACAGAACATAGGACGTTCAAACTATAAAAGGTTATTTTTCACTCAATATACATGGCGTATCTCAGGTCAGCAGGGGGCTTTGCTCATCAGCGAAGCAAAAATACCTGGTCAGCAGAGAAGCCATCATTCTGAATTTTGCTATCCACAATTTTGGCAGAAAGAGAGTTCTTGATGATTTCACTCCCACGATTAAATGCTCTGGCTAGAAATGACATACATCGCTGGCCAGACCTAGGCACGTGGCTCCACCCAACCACAGGTGGCCAGCTCATGCAATGTTCCTGGGAGACGGACATTTAAAGATATTTAAAGGAGAGCCTGATATATACTCTCCTTCCCAAACACCAACGTCCCTGACTCCGAAATGACAGCGGTGTTAGCTGTTCCACTGAATTCACACCTGAACTGGGTTTTACAAATGATGACGTTCATAACCAGTTAAGTAAAAAATTCACTTAAGCCCAGTAAACAAAACGTGCCAATGTATTTTACACTCAGCAATATACTAATTAATCTCCCTGTCTGTGCTTGACTTAGTACAGCACAGGGCACACGATTCAGGAAACGTTTTTCAGCTAACAATCAATATCGTGACCCAGCACCATTTCATATGTACATGAAGACATTACAAACAAGAAATTAACACAAATACTGTAGCTTCTGAGTCCCCGGCTCCATCTTGCCAATCATGTATTTCCCCAAATTCTCAAGTCCTTTGGTACAAGAAGTCTACTTAATTCTCTCTCCCTAAATATGCTTCACAGCTGCCGGCAGTAACCTGTGAGCCACACGCCTCTCCTAAGCACCTGCTCTTGTGAGATCGTCTCCTCAAAGCTGAGCCGCGAGCCGGGGGCCATACTGGGAGCCACACAACATTTGCTCGTTGGCAAGTTTTTGGCCATTTTCAAAGATATTTCTGAATGTTTCAATTTGACTGATGTCCCTAATCATTTTTAAACATTGTTAATATTTAAAAATCTAAAGCTGTATCTGTGGAATGACTATGTTCTAGTATGTGTCAGTTCTATCAGAAAGGCTGGAAATTATGAGTCTTATGATGAAAACTAGATCTCAGAATTTACAAATTCATACCCATCATATTGAAATCATGGTATGTATGAAAATGGCCACTTTATTAGAAGGTACTATCAACATAATTTCAGAGTTTTCCAGATAGCTCAGGGTACACTCATGTCAGAGGTATTTGAAGCACAGCAACTCCGTCTTGAATAGGGCTGGCTGAAATAAGGCTGAGACCTGCTGGGCTGCATACCGAGACCGTTAAGGCATTCTAAGTCACAGGATGAGATAGGAGGTTGGTACAAGACACAGGTCATAAAGACCTTGCTGGCAAAACACGTTGCAGGAGAGGAGCTGGTCAAAAGGAAGATGGAGACGAGAGTGATCTCTGGCCACCCTCACTGCTACACGCCCACCAGCGTCATGACAATTCACAAATGCCATGGCAATGTCAGGAAGTTACCCTACACGGTCTAAAACGGGGAGGCATGAATAATCTGCCCCTTGTTTAGCATATCATCAAGAAATAACCATAAAAATGGGCAGCCAGCAGCCCACAGGGCTCCTCTGTCTATGGAGTAGCCAGTCTTTTATTCTTTTACTTTCTTAATAAACTGGCATTCACTTTTGCTCTGTGGACTTGCCTCCTATTCTTTCTTGCATGAGATCCAAGAACCCTTTCTTGGGGTCTGGATCAAGACCCCTTTCCGGTAACACTAGTAACTGCTTACCATAATTAAACATTATTAGTTGAGATGGGAAATGCATATCTTAAAACCCGAAGAATTAGAAACAGAGAACCTATTTTTAAATGAGTTGCTAAAGTTTGCTGATGTGTCAACAATATATAAGTTACTTTTTTTTTTTTTTTGAGACAGTCTTGCTCTGTCACCCAGGCTGGAGTGCAGTGGTGCAATCTTGGCTCACTGCAACCTTTGCCTCCTAGGTTCAAGCGATTCTCCTGCCTCAGCCTCCCGAGTAGCTGGGATTACAGGTGCCTGCCATCACACCTGGCTAACTTTTTGTATTTTTAGTAGAGATGGGGTTTCACTTTGTTGGCCAGGCTGGTCTCGAATTCCTAACCTCAAGTGATCCACCCACCTCAGTCTCCCAACGTGCTGGGAATACAGGTGTGAGCCACCACGCCTGGCCTGTAATTTACTTTTAAACACACTGAAACAAAATGTGTAGCTCCAAGAAACTACAGAGGGAAAACAGAGTTTCCATTCAGTGCCTTGCATGATTCCTAAGAGGCTTTGCACGTTGGCCTGTGAGCAGCAGAAGTTAAAGAAGCTGGGATGGAGGAATGCACCCTGGGCAAGGAGAGATGGAAAGGAAAAATACCAGCTGTCTCTGATTGCTGACGGGAAAGAAAAGACAGGGAACAACTGCAAAACCAATGTTTGTTGGTAGACTTTCAAATCACTCCCAAGCTCCCGGCTTCCACTCCTCCATCCTCTTCCCGCCTCCAACAATACCTCGGAAAAAGTAACATTTCCTTAAGTATAGAAACAAACAAAGGAAAAAAACCTTTTTGGGAGTTGGGAAAACATAAAGAATGTAAGCGAGCCTCCACATCTTTCCAAATGCACGTGGAGCAGGAATTCCCACTGGAATGTTGGCAGTCCACATTTTTCCAACCCAGCATTTTTGGTGGAATTGCTGTATGAACATAAACATTTGCTGTCCTTCTCTGATTCCACAAGTCAGGGGCTCATTTCCATATAAAAGAGTGACAACAGAGAGGACATTTATTTAAATCCACTGTGAATTCAGGGCTCTGGAGAATTTGTTAAACATCTATTTAAAAAGCTGACTGTTAATTTTGCTCCTGAAAATGTTATGGGACATTTTTATATTTATCTTTAATGAATCATCAAAAAGAAATGAGTTCTTTTCAGAAATAGAACTCATTTGACACTTAATTTTTCCAACATTGCAGCCTTTTAAAATTTTATATAGCAAATAAGATAAGAAATGTGCATACCCTCAGCATTAAAATTATTTCCTAAATTTAAGTCTTGAAACAAAAATAAATTCTGGACATTGTTCACTTAAGGAATGGAACTGTTAGGCGTTATAACACCACAGAAAAATCTAATCTGCCTATCATAAACTAATCAGCATTTAAATAAAACAATGGCAGGACACCAAACATGTCCTTAGATTTAGTCTTGACCCGGGTAAAACCAATGTCTTTTGTCCTGAATCCAAGTGATGACATGTAGGCCATGCAGTGTTGAGACACACACATGCAAAAGGGGTCTAGAATATGGTAAGTGTTAGAATTAGGTCATGCCAGATAATGAGCAAATAATGATAATTTGGCATAGTATCAGGCAAAGATACTTATGCAATAATAATTTATAACAGTTTTAGGAATGTTTAGAGCACTACGTTTTTCTTCCCCAAATAATCTACTATCAATTGCAAAGATGTTTAGGATAAGCGAGAATCAGGTCCCTGAATAATTCTTAGAAAATGATCTAGTCCAGTTGAAGCACACACTGCTTTTGGTCAGTTGCTGTTGAGACTTTGCGGTGCCCATGGTGCGGTAGGAGCTCCTGGCCTCCTCCCTGTGACCTGAAAGGGCGGTGGGCCGGCAGACAACCTCACCGAGCTGAATGTTGCTTCACTTAAGCTTCCAAATGCCAGGACAGGCCAGCCCCTCTGAAACGACCCAGAATGAAACACCCTCTCGTCCAGGCTTTTCCTATCTGGGCATCCATCACGCTGATCCCTTCAATCCATCCTCTTCGAAGCTTCACATCCCTATTTCCACCAAATCTGCTTGAAGGACTGATTCGAGAGTCTTCGTTTTATACTAATGACCTTTTTTAAAACATGCTTCAGTTTGTTGATACAGTTTTACGAGTCATCAATTATGTAATTCAATAATGAAGACATGAAAAATAGTGGAGCACAGCAACTTACTTATCTTTGTGTAAGTCTTTAGTGTCTAACTCAGTGCTCAGCTCACAGAATGTGGTCAGATAAGTGTCAGAATGAAGGCAGTTTGTCTCCTCAGAGTAGCATTTAATTTGGGGGTGGCCACAGAACACCTTTGAATTGAACTGAGCTTGCAAACAACTCAAGGGCTTATTCCTTTCCCATTTTTCCTATTATGTGGGAAATCTCCCCTTGATCCCATGTGTATATCTGCTTTTACAGGGTAGAAGTGCAGTTATTTTAAGTTTATTTTCCATATATTTTCACATTTTTTTTATTTTCAACAAGCATTTAAGATACGTATCATGAAATATTAAACTCTATATTTTGATTATCATTAATTGATATGGTTTGGCTCTGTATCCCTACCCAACTCCCACTTTGAATTGTAATAATCCTAATGTGTCAAGGGTGGAACCAGGTAGAGATATGAATCATGGGGCAGTTTCCCCCATGCTAATCTCCTGATGATGAGTGAGTCTCATGAGATCTGATAGTTTTATAAGCATCTGGCATTTCTCCTGCTTACGCTCATTCTCTGTCCTGCAGCCCTGGGGAGAAGTGCCTTCTGCCATGATTGTAAGTTTCCTGACGCATCCTCAGCCATGCAGAACTGTGAGTCAGCTAATCCTCTTTTCTTTATGAATCACCCACTATCAGGTATTTCTTCACAGCAGTATGAGTATGGAGTAAGACAGTAAATCAGTAGTGCCGAGAGTGGGGTGCTCTATGAAGACACCCAAAAACATGGAAGTGCCAAGAGTGGGGTGCTCTATAAAGACACCCAAAAACATGGAAGTGCAGAGAGTGGGGTGCTCTATAAAGACACCCAAAAACGTGGAAGTGACTTTGGAACTGGGTAACAGGCAGAGGTGGGACAGTTTGGAGGGCTCAGAAGAAGACAGAAAGATGTGGGGAAATTTGAAATTTCCTCGAGACTCGTCGAATGGCTTCGACCAAAATGCTTATAGTGATATGGACAAGGAAGTCCAAGCTGAGTTGGTCTCAGATGGAGATGAGAAACTTCTTGGGAATTGGAATAAAGTTGCTATACTTTAGCGAAGAGACTGGTGTCATTTTGCCCCTGCCCTAGAGAACTGTGGAACTTTGAAGTTGAGAGAGATGATTTAGGGAATCTGGTGGAAGAAATTTCTAAGCAGCAAAGTGTTCAAGAGGTGACTTGGGTGTTCTTAAAAGCATTCAGTTTTATGCATTCACAGAGATATGGCTTGGACTTGGGACTTAACGTTTAAAAGGGAAATAGAGCACAAAAGTTCAGAAAATTTGTAGCCTAACAATGTGATTTAAAAAAAAAAAAAACAAAAAAAAAACACTTTCTGAGGAGAAATTCAAGCCAGCTGCAGAAATTTACATAAGTAATGAGGAGCCAAATGTTAATCACTAAGACAATGGGAAAAATGTCCTCAGGGCATGTCAGAGACTTTCGTGGCAGCTCCTCCCATCACAGGCCCAGAGGCCTAGGAGAAAAAAAAATGGTTTCCTGGGCCAGGCCCAGAGCGTTGCTGCTTTGTGCAGTCTCAGGACTTGGTACCCTGCATTCCAGCCGTGGCCAACGGGCCAAGGTAAAGCTCAAGGGGTGCCAGCTCCAAGCCTTGGCAGCTTCCAAGTGGTGTTGAGTCTGTGGGTGCACAGAAGTCAAGAATTGAGATTTGGGGACCTCCATTTAGATTTCAGAGGAAATATGGAAATGCCTGGATGTCCAGGCATAAGTTTGCTGCAGGGGCAGGGCCCTAATGGAGAATCTCTGCTAGGGTAGTGTGGAAAGGAAATGTGGGGTCAGAGCTCCCACACAGAGTCCTCACTGGGGCACTGCTTAGTAGAGCTGTGAGAAGAGGCCCACCATCCTCCAGAACCAAGAATGGCAGATGCACCAGCAGCTTGTACCACACACCTGGAAAACCACAGACACTCAATGCCAGCCCCCTAAGGAGTTGCCCAAGGCCATGCAAGCCCACCTCCTGCATTACTGTGCCCCAGATGTGAGACATGGAGTCAAAGGAGATCATTTTGTAGCTTTAAGATTTAATGACTGCCCCACTGGATTTTAGACTTGCATGGGGCCTGTAGCCCCTTAGTTTTGATCAATTTCTTCCATTTGGAATGGGTGTATTTACCCAGTGCCTGTACCCCCATTGTATCTAGAAAGTAACTAACTTGCTTTTGATTTCACAGGCTCATAAGTGGAAGGGATTTTCCTTGTCTCAGATGAGACTTCAGACTGTGGACTTTTGAGTTAATGTTAAAATGAGTTAAGACTTTGGAGGACTGTTGAAAAGGCATAATTGGTTTTGGAATATGAAAAGACATGAGATTTGGAAGGAGCCAGGGGTAGAATGATATGGTTTGACTTTGTCCCCACCCAAAACTCACCCTGAATTATTATAATCCTCACTTGTCAAGGGTAGGTCTGGATGGAGGTAATTGAATCATAGGGGCAGTTTCCACCATACTAATCTCTTGATAATGAGTGAGTCTCACCAGATCTGATGGTTTTATAAGCATCTGGCATTTCTCCTGCCTGCACTCATTCTCCTGCAGCCCTGTGAAAATGTGCCTTCTGCTGTGATTGTAAGTTTCCTGAGGCCTCCCCAGCCTCACAGAACTGTGAGTCAATTAAACCTCTTTTCTTTATTAATTACCCAGTCTCAGTTATTTCGTCATGGCAGCATGAGAATGGACTACTAAATTAATACAAGAGATGTAACATAAATTTGTCTTCTCTGTTCACTTTCCTCCCGCATCACCCATAACACCATGCCACCTTATACCTCCCAGAGCTGAAAACAGGACATCCCTGTGGCATGGATTCAAAAGCAGAGAAGGCTTTGGTTTAGAGAAATAAATGGAAATAAATCAACCAAAAGCAGAGAAGGTTTTGGTTTAGAGAAATAAATGGAAATAAACAAATCAACCAGGTTATAATCATGGTATATAGGAGAGGAGTTTACAAGTCATAAGACTGACACAGGTTTTAAAAGAAACTCAAGAACTCGGTGAGGATGCAGTGAAGGTGAGAGGAGAAAGATTAGCAGGAGGAGAAGGATCTAGGAAGACGAGCAGTCAGAGGGAAAGGCCTTTGTGTGCTACGCTGAGCACTCCATACTTTATGTTGAAAGAAACAGGGAGCACTGGATGTTTTCAAGCTGTGGGGTCAAGATCAGATGTGAGCTGCTGACAGACGTCCTTGGTAGGGAGGGGAGGTTGGATCTTCCGGTTCACTCTGGACCTTGTTTTAGTAGGTGCTTGTGGCTATATTGTTGCAAATACTGGCTTGTTTGTATGTAGGATTTGGAAGTCTTCCAACTCTGTGTTTCGTATGGTTTCATCCCAGTTCCACAAACCACAGTTCACTAGTTTTAGAGACGGGGCTCCTCCTGCACTTGGCTGAGGGTGCTCATCTGATATCAGGCTGGATTGGTGCTGATTGATTTCACTCCCGCCATCCGTCTCCCTCTTCACACAGCTTGCAAGTCCTGAAGCTCCCAGTCTCAGCCATTAATTGCTATTTCTAACCTTCAGCTTCACCTTCATAAAGTAGAGATCCTAATGATGCCTACATGGGATGTGATGATAAATAAATACAACAAAAGGCTAGAAAATTTGACTTAAATGAGGACACACTCTGCCTTGGGGCCAGTCTCCTCTACTGATATTTTTCTGAAAGAACTCAGAGTAAAATTTGCTTCTGCAATTTATGGAAGAACAGGCAGAAATTCCTAGAGAATATAAGCATAATTCATCATAGAAAAAGCTTGGACTCATCAAGTTAACAATAGATTTGAAGCCTCAGGATGATATTTCTGATAAAATTCCAAGAGAGTTGAAAGTTTAAATATTTCCAACATATTTAAAAAATCCTGCTCCCTTTTATATTTTCCAAAGCCTTTTTCTTTCAACTCTTCCAAAATGCTAGCTGAAGGGCAAAATCAAACAAAGAAAATGTGTTTCTATTCAAGAAATGTTAAAATAAATATGTAATGATTTCTTGGTCAAAGTTTTCCTTTCCCAAGACAAAAATAATTTGAAATCACATATGATAACTATTACCATGCCCTTCCAGATTGTGAAGCAAAGATTCCTGCAACAATTTACAAGCTGACAAGTGAGGTCGTGGTGGAGTGCTCAGAGTCCAGAGGACTGGGAAGGCAACCAGGAGTTGCTGTGGGAGATCTGAACTTCAGTGTGGAGGGGGAGGCTAGCACTCGCCTCAGAACTGCCCACCTGCTGTATTTCTCAGTGGGAAACGTCAATGGCAGAGCCCACCTCCTGCATTTCTCAGTGTAGAATATCAATGGCACAGCCCACCTGCCGTATTTCTCAGTGTAAAATGGCAATGATACTGCCTACCTGCTGTATATCTCAATGGGGAAGGTCAATGGCACTCCCCACCTGCCGTATTTCTCAGTGTGAATGTCAATGGCACTCCCCATCTGCAGTATTTCTCAGTGGGGAACGTCAAAGGCACAGCCCACCTGCCTTATTTCTCAGTGTAGAATGTCAAAGGCACAGCCCACCTGCCGTATTTTTCAGTGGGAATGTCAATGGCACTCCCCACCTGCCATATTTTTCAGTGGGGAACGTCAATGGCACTGCCCACCTGCCGTATTTCTCAGTGTGAAACGTCAATGGTACACCTCCAGTGAGCTTTTCTTTTTTTTTTCAACAGAGCTTCCTCCAGCTTCACCTCTGAGCCCCCATGATGGGGCTTCTGGTATGACTGTAGATTCCGGTGATGACTGTGGTTCCATGTTCTAACAGGGCTGGATTTTACTGCGCTGATTGTGCACTCACTCTCCATCTGCCCTCCATCATAAAACACAGACTCCATATTTCTCCCCAAGTGAATACCCTTTGCCATTGAAGATACCTAGACATCATAATTTGTGTTCTCTCATGAAGTCTGTGTTGTTACATGCCTTCTGTGCTGCAGGAATTTTGTGTATAACGTTGGCAAGAATGAAGTCATTGCTTTCTAACAGAGGAGACCATACAAGAAACACAAAAATGTGTTGTGGAGAAGCACAGAACACATCCTAAGGACCCGCCTAGTTCCAGGGGTGGGAAGTACTCCCCAGGGAAGGGCTGCTGGCTGCAGTCCCCAGGGGTCAGGTACCCAGAAGGGCTGTAGGGGAAGCGTTTATTCAGGTCTGGAGGTAGAAGAGGATTCTTGCCAGGAGGACACACAGTGTAAACCAGTGTATATTTCATTGAGGTCTGTAGGTATTTCCTAAGATCATACAGATAAAAAATGAGTGGTTCTAAGAAATATCTCTAAAAGTTATCTGTGTGCATAGAGTGAATGATAAAATCTTGCTCTCTTATGAACAGCATAATGAATTTACCCCAAACAAATCTATAAAGTACGTTTCACAGTTCTTAACTCCCCACGTGGCCCAAGGCCTGTCCCCGCCTCCCCGGTCAACAGGCTGTCCTCCGTCCTGCTCCTCAGGTGTGAGGGTGTGTGCTCCTGCAGGCCTCTGTCTGCCAGTCTCTGGGCTGTGCTGTCTCCTCCAGTCCTTGCCTGCCCTGAAGTGCCCAGGCCCTCACCCTTCCCACGCCTCCATCCCTTTGAGTCTGCATTGGAAGCACTTAAGGGGCTCTACCTGGCAGCAGTCACCACTCCACCGAGAGCTGCTGGTGACCTTTTCTGGGTCTATTCCAGTACTGTGTTTGACTTTCTTCACGGAACTTTTCACCATCTGAGATTATTCACAATAATTCCCAGAGAACACGGCACGGGTCTGTCTTGCTCAGCCCTGGACCCCCTCCCACCCAGGCTCTCGAGGAGAGTTGGTAGACAATCCACACCTCATGGGACTCGGAAATGAATGGAAATTTTCCACCCAGGAGGAGGACTTTGCAGCCTCCAGGGCCGCCTGGATCGCCGTGGACATTGGCTGTGCCGTGGGCTTCTTGAGCTCTGCCAGCTTCTGGGGCTGTCAGCCGCGATCACCTGCATGTGCCCGATGACTGCCACTCACACGGGGAGTTGCAGCGAACCACGTTTGGTGGCCACATATGTGCTGTAAAATGGTGCAAATGATAGCTTCTTGGCCTTTGGAAGATGTACAGTGGAAACATAAAACTAAAACCTCTGCTCAACACATTTTTAAAATTTTGTTTGGGAGAAAATGCTTTTTCCTGTAATATTTCTTAACCATCAGCAGAGCTGTCATCCTCAGACAACACTCTTCACAAACAGCAGACAAGATTCGGGTTGCAAAAGGCTGTGAAGGTGTGGGAAAGGAAGAAGAAAACCATCACTCAGAGACGCGCCTGCTGTTCGGATGCAGCGATCCCAGCTCCCATCCACCCGAAGTTGCTCCTGGTCAAGTTGAGTCAGTGGAAGATGAAACGCTCTCCTCCTGAGGAGCAGTGCGGTCAAGGAGAGAGCACAGCCTCTGCAGACCTGGGAGATGGCCAGACACGGATGCGGAGCCGAGCCAGGCAGTGAGCTCAGCCAGAAAGCCAGGAGAATTCCAAAGAGAAAGCAGAGAAAGAGACAGGCTGTGGGGTCACTGACAGCATCTTCACGTGGACAGGAGAGGAGCTCTCTGGAGCCTGGCCCTTCACTCTGCCTAACATGAAGACCCCCAGGGCCCCCTTTAACATCCCTGTCCACTTTCACACATGTAATCAGCCACCACCCTGCATTAGTTCGCTCTTGCATTGCTATACAGACATGCCTGAGACTGGGTCATTTATAATCCCAGCACTTTGGGAGGCCGAGGTGGGCGGATCACAAGGTCAGGAGATTGAGACCATCCTGGCCAACATGGTGAACCCCCGTCTCTACTAAAAATACAAAAAAATTAGCTGGGCATGGTGGCACACACCTGTACTCCCAGGTACTCCGGAGGCTAAGGCAGGAGAGTTGCTTCAACCGAGGAGGCGGAGCCTGCACTGAGCCGAGATCATGCCACTGCACTACAGCCTGGGTGACAGTGCAAGACTGCGTCTCAAAAAAAAAAAAAAAGAAAAGAAAAGAGGTTTAATCAGCTCACAGTTGTGCAGGATGTACAGGAAGCGTGGCGGCTTCTGCTTCCGGGGAGGCCTCAGGAAAAGTCCAGTCATGGTGGAAGGCAAAGCAGAAGTGAGCGTTTTTCATGGCAGGGGCAGGAGCGAGAGAGAGAGAGAGAGAGAGAGAGAGAATGGAGAGGAGCCGCACACTCTTAACCACCGGATCTCAAGAGAACTCACTCACCGTTGTGGGAACAGCAGCAAGAGGATGGCGCTAAACCATCCATGAGAACCCACCGCACCATCCATGGCGCTAAACCATCCATGAGAACCCAGCCCATGATCCATGGCGCTAAACCACCCATGAGAACCCACCCCACCATCCATGGCGCTAAACCATCCATGAGAACCCACCCCACCATCCATGGCGCCAAACCATCCATGAGAACCCACCCCCCCATCCATGGCGCCAAACCATCCATGAGAACCCACCCCCCCCGCCATGGCGGCCAACCAGCCGGG
>CAUYLG010071960.1:0-17857 GCA_963573385.1 Cacajao melanocephalus
GGCGGCAGGTGACAAGGTGGGGTGGCGGCGCCCTGGGGGGGCAAGAGGCGACATGGGGGCCAGCAGGCGACGGGGGGGGGAGGCAGGTCACAAGGTGGGGTGGCTCCCCCCTGGGGGGGCGAGAGGCGACATGGGGGCGGCGGCAACATGGGGGGGGCGGCAGGCGACAAGGTGGGGTGGCGGCACCCTGGGGGGGTGAGAGGCGACATGGGGGGTGGCGGCGACATGGGGGGGTGGCAGGTGACATGGGGGGCGGCAGGTGATAAGGTGGGGCGGCGGCGACATGGGGGGGCAGCAGGTGACAAGGTGGGGCGGTAGCGACCTGGGGGGCAGCGGTGACATGGGGGGGCAGGTGACAAGGTGGGGCGGCAGCGCCCTGGGTGGATGGCGGCAACATGGGGGGCGGCAGGCGACATGGGGGGCGGCAGGCGACAAGGTGGGGCGGCGGCGACCTGGGGGGATGAGAGGCGACATGGGGGGCGGCAACATAGGGGGGCAGCAGCGACATGAGGGGGCGGCAGGCCCTGCAGAGGCTGTGCCCTGACCTCAGCCACCCCGCAGGACCTGAAGGTCGTCAACAGTTACCTGAAAAGCTGCTTCCTCGTCTTTCCCAACTACAACCTGGGCCACGGGCTCATGGAGATGGCCTACAATGAGTACATCAATGAGTACTACGCCAAGATCGGTGAGGGCCGTGGGGCGGGGCAGGCGTCAGGGCCCCACGAGACCCCAGCACAGGCACTGAGCTGGCTGCCCCACAGGTCAGTTTGACAAGATGAAGTCCCCGTTCGAGTGGGACATCGTCACCCGCGGGCTGGTGGCCATGGCAGTTGAGGGTGTCGTGGGCTTCTTCCTGACCATCATGTGCCAGTACAACTTCCTGCGGCGGCCACAGTGAGCAGGGTGCACGTCAGGGGTGGGGGCATGGGTGGGGGCAGGGGCAGGGCGGGGGCAGGGATAGGGCAGGAGGCGGGGGCGGGTGGAGGGCAGGGGACGGCAGAGGGGCCTGCCCACCCTTCCTGCATACCACAGCCGGAGGACTTGAGGCTGGTGGCGGGGAGGGCGACCGGGTGGGAGTGTGGGCCACCATCCACCCTGCCTCCAGGCGCATGCCCGTGTCTACCAAGCCTGTGGAGGATGACGTGGACGTGGCCAGCGAAAGGCAGCGAGTGCTCCGGGGAGACGCGGACAACGACATGGTCAAGATTGAGAACCTGACCAAGGTGGGCTCTGGGCAGGGCCTGGGCGGGGTGGGCCAGGGTCTGGGGGTGGGGCCCTAGCAGTGGGGTGGGGCCATGGGCTCTGGGGGTGGAGCCCCAGCAGTGGGGTGGGGCCCTGGTCTCTGGGGGTGGGGCCCCAGCAGTGGGGCGGGGCCCTGGGCTCTGGGGGTGGGGCCCCAGCAGTGGGGCGGGGCCCTGGGCTCTGGGGGTGGGGCAGGGCCTGGATGGGCCCAGAGGGCCAGAGTGGGGGCAGCATGGGGTTGGGTGGTGGGACCCCACGCCCCCTGCCCCCGTGCCCCGCTGAGTGGGTAGGCTCCTGGCCAGGTCTACAAGTCCCGGAAGATTGGCCGCATCCTGGCCGTTGACCGCCTGTGCCTGGGTGTGCGTCCCGGCGAGTGCTTCGGCCTCCTGGGCGTCAACGGTGCGGGCAAGACCAGCACCTTCAAGATGCTGACCGGCGATGAGAGCACGACGGGGGGCGAGGCCTTCGTGAACGGACACAGGTGCGGCGGGAGCCCTGGGTGGGCGGGGCCGCCTTGTCCCCATGTGCTGACGGCCTCTGTGTCCCCAGCGTGCTGAAGGAGCTGCTCCAGGTGCAGCAGAGCCTCGGCTACTGCCCGCAGTGCGACGCGCTGTTCGACGAGCTCACGGCCCGGGAGCACCTGCAGCTGTACACGCGGCTGCGCGGCATCCCCTGGAAGGACGAGGCCCGGGTGAGGGTTCGCCTCTGCCAACTGTGCCCCCACCCCTGCCAACTGTGCCCCCACCCTCCCCGCTGTGCCCCCTCCCCTCCCTGCTGCTGGCGCGGCAGGGGCCAGGGAGCTGGGCGGCCCCGCCTCTGCTGACGTCTGCTTCCCCGGCCAGGTGGTGAAGTGGGCTCTGGAGAAGCTGGAGCTGACCAAGTACGCAGACAAGCCGGCCGGCACTTACAGTGGCGGGAACAAGCGGAAGCTCTCCACGGCTATCGCCCTCATCGGGTACCCGGCCTTCATTTTCCTGGTGAGTTCTGGGGGGGGACAGGGGGCAGGGGGTGTACCCGGCCTTCATTTTCCTGGTGAGTTCTGGAGGGGGACAGGGGGTGTACCCGGCCTTCATTTTCCTGGTGGTGAGCCCTGTGGGGGGAACATGGGGGTGGGGGAGGGTATCTGGCCTTTGTCTTCCTGGTGACTCCTGGAGCCCTGGGTCGGGGGGGAGGAGAAGAGGGAAGGAAGTGGGGAGGAAGGGCGTGGGGGGCCTCCAGCTTTCATCTTCCTGGTGAGCCCTGGGTGGGGGTTGGGCGTGGCTGCCGGGCCTTTAATTTCCTGGTGAGCACAGGCAGGGGCAGTGTTCAGGCTGGGTTAGGGTCAGGATCAGGGTCAGGGTCAGGGTCAGGGTGCTGAGCCTGCCGCCATCTCCAGGATGAGCCCACCACAGGCATGGACCCCAAGGCCCGGCGCTTTCTCTGGAACCTCATCCTCGACCTCATCAAGACAGGACGTTCAGTGGTGCTGACATCACACAGGTGAGGCCGCCCATCCCTCCCCACTGTGCCTCCACCCCTCCCTGATATACCCCCCACCCCTTCCTGCTGTACCCCCACCCCTGCCAACTGTGCCCCCACCCTCCCCGCTGTGCCCCCTCCCCTCCCTGCTGTGCCTCCCTCCTTGCTATGCCCCCCACTCCTCCCCGCTGTGCCCCACCCCGCAGCACCCCTTGCGGTGCCAGCTATGCGTGTCCTACAGCATGGAGGAATGTGAGGCGCTGTGCACGCGGTTGGCCATCATGGTGAATGGACGCTTGCGGTGCTTGGGCAGCATCCAGCACCTAAAGAACCGGTGAGCTAGGGCAGGGCCAAGGACAGGGTCAGGAGTGGGGGTAGCTGCAGGGCTGTGAGGGCTGTGGGGCTGGGGACCTGGAGGGACTGTGGGGCCACAGGAGGGGCCTGGGGTGCTGTGGGGCTGTGGGGGACTATGGGGCTTCCTGGGGTGTCTGTGGGGGCTGTGGGGCCAGGAGGCTAGGTAGCTGGGGCTCTGGCTGGTCAGTGCTCTGGGGCTCTGGACTCTGGGCCGCGGGCCTGTCCCACCAGGTTCGGAGATGGTTACATGATCACCGTGAGGACCAAGAGCAGCCAGAGTGTGAAGGACGTGGTGCGGTTCTTCAACCGGAACTTCCCGGAGGCCATGCTCAAGGTACGCGGTCCTGAGCAGCGTTGTGGAGGAGGTGCCGCGGGTGGGGGGCGCTGCAGACCGGGGAAAGTACTGCGGGGCGGTGGGGGGGCGCTGTGTGGTACAGGGTGCTGCAGGGCAGGGGAGCGCTGCAGGGGGGGCGCTACCAGCGGCCTCCGACCTCCCCCTGCAGGAGCGCCACCACACGAAGGTACAGTACCAGCTCAAGTCGGAGCACATCTCGCTGGCCCAGGTGTTCAGCAAGATGGAGCAGGTGTCCGGTGTGCTGGGCATTGAGGACTACTCGGTCAGCCAGACCACGCTGGACAACGTGAGCACCCTGGGGCGCTGCACACTGCAACCCAGCCCCCCACCTGCCCTGTCTCCTCCCCTGCCTGCCCTCTCCCCACACGCCTGCCCCACCCACCAGGTATTCGTGAACTTTGCCAAGAAGCAGAGCGACAACCTGGAGCAGCAGGAGACGGAGGCACCTTCCGCACTGCAGTCCCCTCTCAGCTGTCTGCTCAGCCTGCTCCGGCCCCGGCCGGCCCCCACGGAGCTCCGGGCACTTGTGGCAGATGAGCCCGAGGACCTGGACACAGAGGACGAGGGCCTCATCAGCTTCGAGGAGGAGCGGGTGAGCAGGCTGCCCTCATGGCCGCCCAGGGCTCTGCAGGGGCTGGGCACTCCGGCCAGCCGTGCCCACTGGGCCCTGGCTGCCTGGTGGCTCCAGTCCTGAGATGGGGTCGGGGGAGAACTGGCCCCAGGATGCTTGCTGTCCACAGGTCAAGAGGGCAGAGTGGGCGAGGAGGGCTTGCAGACAGGCCTGGAGAGACCAACCGCAGAGCCTAGACTTGCCGGGGCCTTTGAGGGGCACAGGGCAGGATGGGGCAGAGGGGACCAGAGCCTGGAAGCAGGGGACTCTTGTAAACTCAGTGGCCCCCAGACTCGGCAGATGGAGGCCCAGGAGAGCCCAGACACAGGGGGACACCTGGCATCCAGGCCCAGCCGGCAGGAGGGCCAGGGCAGGCCAGCACCAGTGTTTTCAGCCCCACAGCGGGTGGCACAGGACGCCGCCCACGCCTGGCCTCTCCTGTGCACAGGCCCAGCTGTCCTTCAACACGGACACGCTCTGCTGACCACCCGGTGCTGGACCAGGGACTTGACAGTGGGGACAGCAGTCCCCCAGTGCCTGCTGCCAGGCCCTGGAGTGGAGGTTGAGGACCAAGGGGCTTCTGGCCCTCCAGCCCCCGTACTCGGCCACGCCCCGTGGTCACTGCGGCTGCCGCCCCTAATTGTGCCAAAGGCTGACCCGGCCCAGGCTGCACACACCCTTGCCCTGCTTCGCCTTAAAGCCTCGGGGTCTGCCTGGCCCCTCACCCCTGCCTGGCTCGCTCTCCACCTGAGGCGACACCAGCTGGACCAGGCCCTGCTGGCCTTTCTCCTGCCCGGCCTCGGAACCAGCTGTTTTCCCTACGGTGAAGGCTGATGCCGGGGCGGGCTGTGAGGGGGGCTGGGTCAGTCCGTATTTATTTTGCTTTGAGAAGAGGCTCCCCAGGCCCTGCTTTCCTGCAGGGAAGTGACCGCCCCATGGGACACCATCAGCTTGCGCCAGCTGGCAGGTGGCAGGAATGGAGAAGCTGGCCCTGCTGGCCAGGTGAGGGGCCAGACCCACCCGCCGGCTGCCGTTGCTCTCCCACCCAGCTTGGTCCCTTCCCCGCCTACCTGCCTGGGAGCCGGACCTGTATATAGCGCACAGATGTTTGTTTTAAATAAATAAACAAAACGTCTGCGGGGCCTGCGTATGTGGGGTGGGTGGGGTGGGGAGGAGGGCCCCATCAGGTGGGCTAGCGTCCCATAAGGCCCAGCCCCTCGGGCACAGGTGCTGGCGGTGAGTGGCTGGGCCGGCCTGGAGGAGGAAGACAGGCAGGCAGGGTGGTGGTTCACTGTCCCCCACAGGGCTTGCTCCCTGTCCCCTTCTCCTGAGCCTTCGTCTTCCCGCCTACCCATCCCCTCCTTCACCCCTGGCTGCCCATGTGGGGCCTGCAGTGGCCTGGGCTGGGCTGTCTCCCTGTCATGGAATGGGCGGAGGGCTTCCAGGAAGAGGCGATCTCCAGGAGGAGCCTGTGGTCCTGAAGATTCCTGAAAGGAAGAGCATCCAGCCAGAGGGCAGGGCAGAGGCCAAGGCCCCAGGGAGGCAGGGACCAGGTAGAGCATCCCAGCCAGAGGGCAGGGAGCCGGAGGGCCTGCCCCAGGGAGGCAGGGACCCTGAAGCTCTGAGGCTCGTCCAGGTGGAGCCTGCTGCACCGTGGGCAGGACCCTGCGCACAGGACCAGGCCAGGCTGGACCTACACAGCCGCCCACAGATGACAGTTCACAGGGGTGTCCTCTCTAGAGGCTTCATTTGTGACGACATGTAATCAGCATTGACACCAAATACACCCCCAGCAGCTTAGAACATTCTCAGCCGGGCGCGGTGGCTCACGCTGTCATCCCAGCAGTGTGGGAGGCTGAGGCAGGTGGATCACCTGAGGTCAGGAGTTCAAGACCAGCCTGGTCAACAGGGTGAAACTTTCAGAAAAGTGAGAATAGCAGAGCGCACACTGCGTATCTTCAGCCAATGCACGAATTGTGGAATCTTGCCACGCTCGCTGTGGCTCTACCAGCTTTTGTGCTATGCCGTGTGAAAGCAGCTGCTGCTGTGACATGCCAGCCCCAGGCCCTGCAGCCTCCTGCCCTCAAAAGCCAGGGTAGCCAACAGTTAAGAAGGGATGCAGCGAGGTTTTCCAGGGCCCCCGTGTCCCAGGCATGCCCTTTTATTATTAATTTATTTAGAGGTGGAGTCTCTGTCGCCCAGGCTGGAGCGCCATGCTGCAATCTCGGCTCACTGCCACCTCCAACTCTGTGGTTCAAGCGATTCTCCTGCCTCAGCCTCCCGAGTAGCTGGGATTACAGGTGTAGGCCACTGTGCCCAGCCCCAGGCATGCCCTTTAGAGCTTTTCCAAAAAACCAGGATCAGCCAGGCACCTTGGCTCATGCCTGTAATCCCAGCACTTTGGGAGGTCAAGGCAAGCAGATCACCTGAGGTCAAGAGTTCAAGACCAGCTTGGCCAACATGGCAAAACTCTGTCTCTACTAAAATACAAAATTAGCTGGGTGTTGTGGCACCTGTAATCCCAGCTACATGGGAGGCTGAGGCAGGAGAATCGCTAGAATCAGGGAGGCGGAGGTTGCAGTGAGCTGAGATTGCACCACTGCACTCCAGCCTGGGCAACAGAGTGAGACTCTGTCTCAAAAAAAAAGAAAAAAGGAAAACCCAGGATCCAACCAGGAGACATACCTTGTGTTTTGCTGCTTCCCCAGGCTCCCCTGAGCCAGCCCCCGCCTTGACGTTCTTCCCCCTCACGGGGACAGGCTCCACAGGCCCAGGCTGAGCTCTGGATGCGTCTGATCATTTCCTCTTGGTCAGATGCAGGTTGGACGTTTTTGACCAGAGCAGTACTGGGACATGCCCTGGTGGTCACCTCCGGGTGTCCATCTGTCCCTCGGCAGGTGATGCTAAATGTGGCCACCTGGTTGAGGCCCAGTTCTCCCCGCCTTAGATGTGGGGAAGTGATCTGGGTGCTGTGCAGCCACGTGGCCAGCCTGTGCCCCGCCCCGCTGCATCACCCAGGGGCAGCAGCTACAAAATGGCCATTTCCTGCATCTACTCCATTTCTGCATCTATTCACTGGCATTTTCTCTCACCAAAGGCCCCCTCCACTTTCAAAAATATATCAGTACAGACTTGTAAGTAAGTTTAAAAAAATCAACATGTTAACACTCTTTACTGTCATCTTTTAATTACTTATTTTGAGACAGGGTCTTGCTCTGTTGCCCAGGCTGGAGTGTGGTGGTGCAGTCATAGCTCACTGTCGCCTCCAACTCCTGGGCTCAAGTGATCCTCCTGCCTCAGCCTCCTACGGACATGTGCTCATTTTTATTTTTGTAGATACAGGGTCTTGCTATATTGCCCAGGTAGGTCTTGAACCCCCAAGCTCAGAGTTCCTCCCACCTTGGCCTCCCAGAGTGTTGGGATTACAGGCGTGGGCCACTGCATCTGGCTCTTTTAAAATGTTTTGGTGGTGGTAAAATCTGTGCAAACTGATCATTTTAACCATTTGTAGCGCACAATCCACTGTCGTGTGCTCGGATCGCCTGAGCTCTGGCCAGCGGGTGCCCTTCAGCGTGGCTTCTGTGTCCTCTTAACAGTCCCTGACGTGCTTTGAGTGTGTCCCTACCTTCCCTGCCCCACACCTGGAACCAGCATCTCTCCGAGGAGCCTGCCTCAGTCCGACCAGGGCTGCTGCGCAAAGGTCCCCGGGTGGGTGGCGTTCATCTCTCACAGCTCTGGAGGCTGAGGTCTGCGATCAGGGCACCAGCACAGCCGGTCCTGGCGGGGGACCTTCTGGGTTGTGTGACGCCTCAAGTGGCAGAAGGAACAAGGGAGCTCTCTGGGCTCCCTTTGTTGAGGGTGCTGATCCTGTTCACGAGGGCTTCACCCTCATGACCCACTCACCCCCAAAAGGCCCCTTTCTTAATACCATCACTGGCAGGGGCCAGGCTTTCAACGCACAGATTTTGGGGAGGACACAGTGCAGAGTCGAAGCCTGGTTCCTTCCAGGGGAGACGGGCTTCGGAACCACAAGCTGAGCTCTGGTCTGCACGCTGCTCCTGAGGCTTCCCTGCTTCTACGCCCTCTCCATGTACACCGCAGGGAAAGCTCTGCATAGGTTCCCACCAGTACCCCCGCCCCCAGCCCTCCGGCTCCCCACAGCTGTGTGTCTCCCTTCAGAACAGAGCCGCCCAGGCCGGGCACGGTGGCTCACGCCTGTAATCCCAGCACTTTGGGAGGCCGAGGCGGGCAGATCATGAGGTCAGGAGATCGAGACCATCCTGGCCAACACGATGAAACCCCGTCTCTACTAAAAATATAAAAAGTTAGCCAGTCAGTCATGGTGGCACACACCTGTCGTCCCAGCTACTCGAGAGGCTGAGGCAGGAGAATCGCTTGAACCCAGGAGTCGGAGGTTGTGGTGAGCCGAGATCCCGCTACTGCACTCCAGCCTGGGCAACAAGAGCGAAACGCTGTCTTAAAAAAAAAAAAAAGAAAAGAAAAGGAGAAGGACTGAGTGGCTGAAATATGGTTAGGGTGTAGCCATAGGCCGAGGCGGGAGGATCATGAGCCCAGGAGGTGGAGGCTGCAGTGAGCTGTGACTGCGCCACTGCACTTCAGCCTGGGCGACGGAGTGAAACCCTGTCTAAAAAAATAAAAAGCCCCTTGGAAGGGGCCCTCAGGGAGGGGTGTCAGGGAGGGACAGAGTTTCAACCCACCGGTCACTTCCAGAGCTGCAGCCCCAGGACCTCCGCTTGGCCCCGTGGACGGTGGCTCTGAATCAGGAGCAGGGGCCGCCATAGGGTACGGGAGGTTTAGGGATAACCCCTTGACCTGGGGGACCAGGGTCTACTTAAGGTTAGTGGCTGTGAATCACTGCTCTTTCTTCAAAACCTTACGAAATTGTGGTAGAAAATGTGGTATTACAAAAATGTGGTAGAAAATGCAAACAGTGTGGACAGACAGGAAGCAAAGGTTGAAAATCAGTTTCTGCCTGTCAGGGGTCATCCCACAGACGGCGCCTTGAGTCTTTTTTTCAGCTCTGTACAAGCAGACTCAGAATGACAGTCCCTAACACTGATTTTCTTCAATTTCCTGGCTTTTCCCCACTTTTTTTTTTTTTTTTTTTTAAATAAAAGAGACGGGGTTTCACCATGTTGGCCAGGCTGGTCTTGAACTCCTGACCTCAGGTGATCCACCCGCCTCGGCCACCCACAGTGCTGGGATTACAGGCGTGAGCCACCGTGCTTGGCCCATTTAAAGTCACATTCGGAGGCACTAGGGATTAGGGCTCCAGCCTATGAATTTAAATTTAAGGGGACACAGCCAGCTCATTTACCACCTAGTTTCAGGCCCTCCCTGCAGTGGGCATGCATGGACCCACCTTCTCTGTCCTCCTCCTTGGACACAACCGGAGTCTCCCATAGACAGGGTGGTGGCTATGCCACGGAGCCACGTCACATCAAAGAGCCACGCCACGCAGTGGGGCAGCCAGCACTCACTTGCCCTTCACAGGGAAACTGGCTGGGTGTGGCGGGTCACCCCTGTGGCTCCAGCATGCTGGGAGGTCAAGGCAGGCTGGTCACTTGAGCCCAAGAGGTGGAGACAGCCTGGGCAACATGGCAGGACCCTGTTTGTAGTAAATAAATTAATGAATTGATTAAACCGAACAACAAGGAAGCCACGGGGCTGATTCCCAGGTGGTGAGGGCACAGGAGGGGAGCGTTGGATGGCCACCGCGGCTCCCCAGTCCACAGCCACGCCCACAGAACGCAGGGCTGCTCCTGCCGCTGCAGCCATGAACGGGATCTGGTTTGGTTTGTTTCTTGAAACAGGCGTGAGGTGAATGGTCTTCCTGTGTCTTGTTGGTGTTTTTTTCCTTCTGAGCCACTGGTTCATGGCCTCTGTCTGTGCCATCGCTTTTCCTGTGGATTTGTGAGGGTGTGTCTGTCAGTGTTAAAGACACAGGGCGCCGGGGCAGCAGAGCCAGGCTGGGGGGTCCTGGGGCTTCTCCGTGGGTGGCCATTTGCCTGCCCAGGATTCAGGAAAGCAGCAAGCGGAGCATCACCAGGGTGGAGAAAGACCAGGGCTTGCCATCGAGGTGGAGGCAGGAGGGAGGGAAACTGAGGCTCCACGGGGAGCTGGGGCTCAAGACGACAAAGGGTGGGGGAGTCACATGGTACTTCCAGGGCTCCGTGGCACTGTGTGTCCAGGAGCCCCGACTGTCATGGAATCCAGAGGGGTCAGGCTGGGCTGGCTGGGGCAGCACTGGAGTGCGGTCGGGTGGACAGGGTGGGGCCTGTACCAAGGCCCTAGGGAGGTGAGCAGGCGAGCCATGCCACCACAGCCACCCTGTCCAGGCTCACTGGGGCACCACACTGCCGGGGGAAGTGTGGCCAGGCCAAACCTGTGGGTGCCTGGCCTCTGGGTGGGGTCTCCCCTTAGGGCACCTCCCTGGGGCTGCGCCCAAAGCATCAGGAGGCACAGTTGGTGACGCCAAAGGGCCAGACTGACCTGTGGGTTCCAGTCACACCAGGAGGCCCAGAGCAGGTTTACACCTGCGGCCCACCAACCTCCCCTGGCCTCTTGCTTCTAGCCATGCAGGCTGCGGCTTCTAACCCCCTCCAGCTGCTTCTTTTTAAAGGTTAAGGGGTGGGGGTAAGAAACCTGTGCTGAGCGCCAGTGGGCGGGACAGGAGGTGGGGTGGAGACCTGCACTGCCGGCCAAACAGCAAAGCCAGGCTGGCCCCCAGCCCTGCTGCGGGCAGGTCTGGAATTCGAGCCCCGCCCTGAGTGGGGAGGGCCTGCCTGACAGCTCAGTCGGTGGGAAGGGGCGGCTCCTCCAGGTGGGCTTATCACCCCTGCAATGCCTTGGTGCTGCAGACCGGGAAACTGAAGCTAGGCTGGTCAGGTCATTTCTCCTGCCCACCCCACCCCCAGCTTTCTGGGCTGGGGGCCCTGACCAGGAGTACTTGCCCAAGGGAGGGCCATAGGGCAGGTTCTGATTAGGGTTCATGGTGGGGGTGGTCTTGACCCAAAGCCACCCCTCCCCAGGTGACACCCCCTACACCCTTCTGGTCTGTAGGCTCTCCCCATGCCCCGCCCACTGGTTTCCACCCATCACGACGGCACACTCAGCACCAGGTGGGCGGACCTCCGGGTGTGCGCCAGCCTCAGGTCCAGGGCAGACCCCCAAACCATTCCCCCCAAGGTCACACCCTCAGGCTAAGACACCCCAGGGCCAGGCTGGCGTTGCTCAGGCAGCCGGCTCTGAACCCTGGGCAGCTTCGTCTGCTCCCCTAGGTGGCTCCACAGGGCGGGCCCCTAGGCCAGGGAGGGCGGGGCTCACAGAGACTTAAAAAGCTCCCCAGGTCCCCACCCGTGCCTGACTGCCGCAGCTCCCACCATGGCGGAGACCAAGCTCCAGCTGTTTGTCAAGGTGCAGGGCAAACTGAGCTGCAGGGAGGGTGACTGGGAGAGGGTGCTCTTCTGGGTTTTGCTTTCTGGGACAGGCTGGGGGGTGGGCCTCCCCAGTGACGTCTGAGCCCCTTCCTGTGGCTGGCTAAGGGGACTCAGCCCTACAGAGGCCGGGTAAAGTGGGACAGCCAGGGGAAGAAGGACCCAGCGAGTCACCCAGAGAGGGGTCCAGTGGCCTTGGTCCTTCTCCCAGCCCAGTTTCCTGGGGGAGAGCCCCTTTGTGGGGAGGTGCCAACCAGGCTGCCAGTGGTGGAGCCTGCCAGGAGCTGTAGGTGGGTGTTCCAGGATGCGGGGTGCTGGGCCAGGCAGCCCCTCAGCTTTCAGATCAGGGACCAGGGCGGGGGCTGATGAGCTGCCAGCCACAGTGCCCAGTCTGGTGGGTGAATCACTCAGGAAACAGCTTGTGGGGCCCTCCCACCCCTGTAACCAGCTTTTGGGGCCTGAGCCCAGGGGCTTGGCCTCTGCCCAGGCTCTGATAAGATTCCAGGGGCCAGACCTGCCCCAGGCCTCCAAGCTCCCAGCAGCTCTGCGCCCCTCCCCACATCCTGGGGACCCAGTCAAGGACCCTCACTGGGCACTTGGAAGTCACACCGACCAAGCCGGAGCCCTGGCGTCCCTCCAGTCCTGCTGGCAGTGGGAGGCGGGTCCCGCCCAGCCTGGTGGCAGGACGCCTGGGTCTGCTCCCAGCCCTGACCCCTGCTCCACCCACCCAGGCGAGTGAGGACGGGGAGAGCGTGGGGCACTGCCCCTCCTGCCAGCGGCTCTTCATGGTCCTGCTCCTCAAGGGCGTACCCTTCACTCTCACCACTGTGGACACACGCAGGTGAGGCCCACCCTGGGGACGCCTGCCTGGCCTGGCACACCAGTGGGCCAGCCTCCTCCCACCCTGCTGCCCACAGGTCCCCAGATGTGCTGAAGGACTTCGCCCCTGGCTCGCAGCTGCCCATCCTGCTCTGTGACAGTGAGGCCAAGACAGACACGCTGCAGATTGAGGACTTTCTGGAGGAGACGCTGGGGCCGCCCGAGTGAGAGACCGAGCAGGGTGGCGGGGCTAAGGGGGAGGACCCAGGGAGGACGCGCCCAGGACAGAGTCCAGAAAGCGCTGCGGGGTACTGTGGGGCCGGGACAGGGCTGCAGCCAGTCTGATGGTCTCTCACCCCCACATCCCTGCAGCTTCCCCAGCCTGGCGCCTCGGTACAGGGAGGCCAATACCGCCGGCAATGACATTTTCCACAAGTTCTCCGTGTTCATCAAGAACCCGGTGCCGGCGCAGGACGAAGGTGAGGCGAGGTCAGGGGGCTGGGTGCCCAGGCGGGAGGGCACCCTGGGCGGGGTCCTCACCGCGCCGCCGCCCCCAGCCCTGTACCAGCAGCTGCTGCGCGCCCTGGCGAGGCTGGACAGCTACCTGCGCGCGCCCCTGGAGCACGAGCTGGCGCTGGAGCCGCAGCTGCGCGAGTCCCGCCGCCGATTCCTGGACGGCGACCGGCTCACGCTGGCGGACTGCAGCCTGCTGCCCAAGCTGAACATCGTCGACGTGAGCGCGGGGGACAGGGGGAGGACGAGCGCCAGGGGGGCCCGGGGCGCTGGGAACGGCAGGTCCTGACCGCGCCCCCCCCACCCCCGCCCGCAGACCGTGTGCGCGCACTTTCGCCAGGCGCCCATCCCCGCGGAGCTGCGCGGAGTCCGCCGCTACCTGGACAGCGCGCTGCAGGAGAAGGAGTTCAAGTACACGTGTCCGCATACCGCCGAGATACTGGCCGCCTACCGGCCGGCCGTGCACCCCCGCTAGCGCCCCGCCCCGCCTCTGCCGCCTGATAAAGGCATCTCTGTCCGAAGTGAGCGTGTCCTGTCATCTGAGGGGCCAGAAGCCCCGTGATCACTGCCCCCAGTCGGGGGTGCTTCCCACCCCTAAACCCCATGGTGGGACGCTCAGCTGAATAGCTCAGAACCACAGGAGCCGGAGAGCCAGGATTGGGAAGGTCCCATCCCCCACACTAAGAAGTGCACAGACTCCAGGTCTCCTGCAACCGGTGGCCTCAGGGATCACCAGGACCGGATTGGGCTCCCAAACCAGTCAGGCCGGGGTGGGGCGGGGTGCCCCAGGTGGATGGGGGCTGGCTACATTCCTCGATCCTGTCCCCGGGCAGGCGCTCCCCTCCCCACAGGGCCACTTCCACAGAATCTTAGAGGTCTGGGATCTGGACAGGACCTGTGGGCATCTCCTATGGGGCTCTGAGCCTTGCCTGGGTGCAGCCTGGGACGGTGGGAACAGAGTTCTAAGCCTTGGGGACCCTGGCCCCGCCTGGCTGGGCCCCTCTCGGTTCCTAGGTGCGGCCTGGGACAGTGGGAACAGAGTTCTAAGCCCTGGGGAACCCGGCCCTGCCTGGCTGGGCCCCTCTCGGCTCCTGGGCTGATAGGGCTGGGATAGCTGGACAGGTCTGAGAAAGCTCACCTCCCTCCAGCCCAGCAAGGAGTCTCCAGGGAGCTGAGACATTGCTGCATCTACTCACATCCTGTGGCTCCACACCCAGAGTGCGGGCCCAGGGGCCTTCCCTGCCCCTTCCCAGGCCAATGCCAGGAGCCAGAGCCCCACCAGAGCCTCCAGCCAAAGGAGCCGTTTATTTGATGGGGAAGGAACTTGAGGAGCTGCCTTAGCCCTGGCCCAGGATGGGCAGGTGGAGGTGGTGGTGGGGTCTCTGATGGGGGCCTCTCTCCTCACAGGCGGGCACCCCGCAGGGCCACACTTGGTGCTGCACCTTCAGCCATCATCAAAGTCCACGCCACCAGCTGGTTTCTTACTGGGAGGGAAGAGGGGTGTCACTATGGCACTATGGTGTAGAGAAAGGGGTGGGTCCAGCGTTGGACCCTTGGTGTGGGAGGCTGCTGGGCTGGTACCTCTTGAAGCCGGGGTTGATGAGAGACTCCCCAGGACACCGCCTCTTGACTCCAGGTCCTGGGCAACCTCTCTGGGGATCTGGGTCTGGGAGAAACGGGATGGGGGCGGCTCCTGAAGCTGACAGCATCCCAGCCACAACCTTCTCCAAAGAGACAGAGACTCTGGAGCGTGAGGCTTGTTCAGGGAAACCAGTTACAGAGTCAAGAGCTCAGCCGTACTTGAGTCACAGGCGGACATGCCTTACCTGGTAAGAAGAGCTGAGGCGCTGCAGGCCGGGAGCTCTTCCTGGGGCTGGCAGCTGTCTCTTCTGCAGCTGGGGAAGAAAGCCCATGGGAGGCCTGCTCAGTGCCAGGAGTAGGGGCAAGAGCAGGGGAGCCTCGTGAAGGTATGAGGTGCCCACCCCCAACCCTACCTGCCAGGCGCCGCTCCAGGCTGCACACGCGTTGTGCCAGGTCCAGTGTCAGTGCCTGCAGCCTGGGGGCTGCCTCTGGGCCTGGTACCTTGGAGAGGTCAAAGGCCAATGGCGAGGGCCCCCCTGAAAGAGTCAGCGATGCTCTGTCCTCCTGCAGGGTCAGAGCCACAGCTTGCTGCTCACAGGCTGCCCTGGGAGAGGAGAGGTGCTGAGAGCTGTGGCCAGACCCTCCTGCTCCCCACCCACTCACCCTCCCTCCCTGCTTGGGACTCACCTGAACCGGGGCGTGATGTCCTCAGCCGCACTCAGGCCAAAACAGGCTTTCTAGAGAGCACAGGGGCTTGTCACCAGCTGCCTAAGACCCGAGACCCACTGGGAGCACCCGAAACCTGCCTAACCCCAGATCCACTAGGGACCCCTAGCGAATGTAAAGACCACAGCTACAGGGCGGGCAGGAATCCCAGACGTCGGTCACCCCACAGACCACCTGGACTGCAGGGAGGGGCGTGGCGGTTCCCAGACCCGCCCAGGCGCCCAGTTACGCACGAGGGCCGCCAGGCTGTCCGGCGTGAAGTGGGTGCTCCAAAGCTCCGCGGCGTCGGTCACGCTGGGGGGGAGGGGTTGTCAGGCGGCGCCGCCCGCGGAGCTCCCCGCCCCACCTCCCCGCGGACCCCCACTCACTACAGGTTGAAGCCGCCGCGGTCTCCCTCTCCGCTTCCCTCCCCTTCGCAGTAGCACACGAAGCGGGGCGGCCCGGGGCCCGGCGGCAGCGTGCAGAGCGGCGGTGACAGCGACTCCATGGCGCCCGGCGAGCGCGAACCCGGCGGGGCGGGGCTTGGTGCCGAGAGGGGCGGGGCTGCGGGCTCGGGGCGCCTGCGCGGAAGAGCGGCTTCCGGAGCCGGGTGTAGGCCCGTCGCGGGGCTTAGGGAGCTTGCGCGGGGCGGAGTCTGGGTGGGGGCGGGGCTTCTGTGGATGGGGGCGGGGCTAGGGGCGGGGCTAGGGGCGGGCGGAATTAAAGGTCCCTGGCTGGGACCCGGTCTGTACCCGCGCCGGCTTCTGGCGACTAGAGGCGGGTTTAGTGCCCCGGACGGGACGGAGCGGGGCGCCCCGAGCGAGGGCTCCAGAGGCCCTGCCCCTAGCGCTGGCCTCGCCGGGCCTGGGCTCCACGACGCGATCCCGGGCTCTGGCCCTGGCGCCCGTGCGCAGCGCCACTTGAACCTCGCCGCCTCTCGCCCCCGTCTCCCCGCCCACCGGCTCCACGTCCAGCCGAGTCCGGGTTCTCTCCGTGGCGCTGCGGGCACATCCTGGAGGCCCGCCCTCCCATCGTCTTCACATACAAACGCGAAGATTCCTAACCCGAATTGTAGGAAGTTACAGTAGGCCAGGCGGTGGCTCACGCCTGTAATCCCAGCACTTTGGGAGGCCGAGGTGGGCGGATCATCTGAGCTCAGGAGTTCGCGATCCGCCTGGCCAACATGATGAAACCCTGTCTCTACAAAAAATACAAAAATTAGCAGGGCGTGGTGGCAGGCGCCTGTAATCCCAGAGTAGCTCAGCCTGAGTTTGTAGTGAGCTGACAGTGAGACTCCCTCTCAAAAAAAAAAAAAAAAAAAGAAGTCACAGTACCTCCCCAGGGAAGAAGGCTTCTGCGCTCTGTCCTCGCCTGGTATTACTCCAGCTCTGTAGGATCCAGCCCTATGGGGTCCTGTGAGCCCCTCCCTGCTGGTGTGGAGACGAGAAACTAGGAAAATAAAACACACAGACACAGAGATAGAGAAAAGAGAGTTTGGCCCGAGGTCCACTGCCAACCAAAGCGCGGAGACCTGCCGTGGCCCTGAGTGCCTGGACGCTGACTTTTATTGAGTACAAAGCAGGGGGAAGGGCAGGCAGGGTGAGGTAATGGTGGTCAGTGACAGGGTCAGGTAAGTCACGTGTCTTGCAGACTGGCTCAGGATTTTCAAGAAGCCGAGGCGAGGAGAAAACCTGAGGCGTCAGCACTCTTTTCATACTTGTCAAGAAATAACAAGGTCACTAACATTTATGTTACTATTACTGATTATTATCTTTTAAGAGAGGAACCAGGTGCAGAAGCAGAACTTGAAAGTAGCCATGGAGCGTGACCGCCCTGTGGGTAACCCCCCATATAGGCACCGAGGAAAGAGACCTAAGCAGAACCCTGGCACAGTTAGGGCTTGAGGAATATCTCAGTTCATAGTGTCACTATTCAGCTATTTCCTTTTATATAATCCTTTAAACAATCATATATTAGTTTATAGAATTAGGGCTTGAAGAATCCCTATATAGGGGATTATATATATATAATATATATATAATTATATATAAATATATATAAGCCCCTATATAGAGGAATATATATAAAAATATATAAGTCCCTATATAGAGGATTATATATATTATATATAATTATATATATAATATATATTATATATAATTATATATATAATATATATTATATAATATATATTATATATATAATCCTGTATATATAATCATATAATAGTTGATAGTATGAGTGCCTAAAGAATATTTCCCTACATATACGTAATTATATCTTAGTTCATAATCGGAGGAATGCCTAGAGTGGACACAGTACAGAGCATGAATTAAGGAATAAGCAGCTTATAGTCGGAGGAATGCCTAGAGCAGACACAGTGCAGAGCATGATTTAAGGGAAAAACAGTTATACCAGGACAAGAATCTGTGGCCCAGGCGGCAGCGTTCAGTGTCGTAAAGGTGCCCGCTGTATGGCAGGCTTGGGGCGGGAGCCACTCCTCCTGATAAAGGAGCTGTAGGACCTTGCTCCAGTTCTTGTGGAGGCTGCCCTCAGACCGGCAATCCACTTCGGTGACTGTGAACTTTATCAGCTCTTGCTACTGTGCTGCTCGAAAAGCATCTTCCCATAGAACGCATTGGAAGCTGCCAGAAGGTGGCAGTAACCCTGACCGCTCTGTCACTGCTGTGAGACTTAAAGCATCCTCCCATAAATCTTCTTAGAAGTAGTTTGCCCAGAGATAGAAGTATTGCACACTGCACC
>CAUYLG010071961.1:0-25811 GCA_963573385.1 Cacajao melanocephalus
GCTGCTTGTTTGTTATTTTCATCCCTTATTCCTTCCTGTCTCCATCGTTAAGCACAATTATTGGCATAAAAGAGGTTTTTAATACCCATTTTTAGACTGCATTCTAGCCTGGGCAATAGAACAAGAATCCTGTTCTCTCTCTCCCTCTTTCTCTTCCTCTTTCTTTCTGTCTTACATTCTTTTTTTTTCTTTCTTTCACTCTTTCTTTCTTTCTTCTTTTCTCTCTTTTTCTTAAAAAAAAAAATTAAGAATCTGGACTCCAACTCCCTCTGAAAGAAACAGAATAACATGATCTATACATGTATGCGTAACACTTTGCCAAGCCCAATGTAATGAGAATAAAGTGTGAAATAAAATAAATAAATAGCTTCAAAATATATAAAGCAAAGAAAAAAAATTACAGAGAGAAATTAATAAATTCACCATAATGGCAAGAGATTTGGCATACCTCCATCATATATTAATATGTCAAGCACAAAAAATAATAGATTTGAGAAAATTAATTAATAGATGTGATTTAACATACATACAAGGTATTGGGAGACAATTCTTCACTGGTCTTTCACACTTCTGCACATCTTGTGAGTGCAGCTTTTTTCTGAATTATCTGTTCAAGTATATACAGCTAATAGTCTTGGAGTATAGAGACACTGCCTCCCTATGGAGTGAACCACAAGTTTGTTCACTGCTCAGTGTAATAAAGACAATGCTTCCCTCTAGAGCAAAGTTCAAGCAGATTTGTTTGCAGCTCATTATAAAAAAAAAAAACTGGAACTTCCTGTTTCTTGAGGTTCTTCAGCCGTGAAACAAACACACTGCATGTCCAGCATCCACCTAGGCTTCTTTGTAATGGCCTTGTGGGACTTGCAGGGCAAAGAGAATCTGTACAACCATGAAGCTCATGCTGCTTGCTGTGCTGGGGTGAGTAATAAATCCTTTGTCTCTGATCTAGGAGTCTCATGTCTTCTGTCAGTATCTCTGAAACTGTGACAGGCTAAGTTCCTAGATTCCAAGTAGGATAAAATATCGGACCCTTCACAGTTCTTGACACATTGAAGACTGCAACCAGCAGTAGACAATACATTATCTTCTTATGCACTGCATAGAGCAGATACTAATTACCTAGCACAGTGCCTGCCATGTGAGAGACACTGAGTAAATGTCAGTTCTCATTTCTCTCCAGCACTCCTGCTCCTCTTATTTCCTTGAGCAGTAAGCAGCCTCAGGGAACGAACGAAGCAGGTAAACAGAAATCAGAGGCTAGTGTTAAAACAGTCTGGGCAATGGTTCTGTCCATCCTAGCATAAAATAGGAGAACAGAGAGTTAGAGTGAGTAGAACATCTTCCCCACACCATGCCGTATTGGCCCTATTCTGTGTGACTTCATTTTTTGATGTAGAGCAAGACCATTCCCAGGAAAGCAAATTCTGTATATTTATATTCAAATGTCAAGACACTTTCCAAAGGTCCTATAATTAACCATCTTCTCATAGCTCAGAGCAGTGAGTGAGACATTGTCTCTGCCCTTGAAGAGGTAGGGAGATTGGGTTTGGTAGGTAAACCACTAACACAATGTGCCATGTCTCCAAACGCCAAAGGAGCATGATCCATCATTAATTCTACCGAGGGAAGAAGATGGCACAGAGGAGGTGGTATGTGAGGCCTGACCTGGTCTAGAATAATTTTCTCAGGCAGAAAGTGAGCTAACTCGGCTTCCAGGTTGCAGTGGCCCAAGGTGTGAAGCTCCCGTGATTATTCAGCATCTCAGGGCAGATGGGGGTGAGGAAGGGGTGGCAAATGAAATATAACCAGTACCCCCAATTCGAGAGAGCAGGGAGGGTTAGGAGGAGCAGCTGCTGGTGAGCGAGAGAACTCAGAAATCACTGAGGGGAGAGATATCAGGTGATCTCCAGGTATCTCTTCCCCCACAGATTTGTCAGTTCTCTTGCTCACCAGCAGTTTCTCCAGGGTCTTTCCTCGAGCCCAGAAGGCTGAGAGGGGTCCTTGCCACCCTTTGAAAAAGGATGAGACCTGCTCATCAAGGAACCCTCCAGATACCTAAATGAGTCCAAGCAATACTTCTGATGCATTTCAGGGAGAAAGTGGCATGGGGGTGGCTGCTTCAGTGATGATCAGTGGGACCCTTCCAGCTCTCCACAAGGTCTGTAGCCACACACAGCTGCCATCATCCTCAGAGCCGTGGTCCACCTGAAATCATGCCCTGTGCCCAGGTCCTATGTCCCCTGACATATGGCCATAGAGAGACAGCTTATTGCTGAAAAACTACCCAATGGTGAGAACTCAGAAGATCTATATGACATGGTTCCTGGACACTTTATGACAGATGTTAAAGTATGTCATCCTGGTCAGACTCAAAACCATCCTTAAAGCATCCCTGGTTCCCTCAAAGTCCTATATGATCTTATAATTCTTGTTTTCTTGAAATACTTTCTCAGTTTGCCACAGAGTCCCTTGTTGATCTACACCACGCCTCAGACTTGCAGAGTAAATAGCTCTTAAAATCTAGTATAAGGTAGATCTGATCTTCCTAACAAGCTGCTATCCACTGAGCAGAGAGAAGCAAAACACTTTCAGTCCATGGAAGAGGCTTCATCTGCTGCATTAGGTTAAGTGATTCCTCTACGTGATGCTCTGGCTCCTAGGTGCTCAGCCTCTGATTGTGTTACTCCGTCAGCTTGGTCTCAGCTTTCCTTCCCTTCCTCCTGCCTCTCTGCAGAACGGCATCTGGGATGGGGTCTGGGGGCATGGCTTCTGTGATGAGAGATAGGTGCTTAGATCTGCAAGGTGGCTCTGATCTTTTCCAGTCTCTACTGGTTTACCTCCAGCCTGCCCTGGCCTGGCTCCAAGCTTCTGAGTTCATGGGGATAGGGGAAGCCTTGGAGGTCTGAGGCTAACAGGGGCTATGGCCTTTGTGTGGCCAGGTGTTTATTTTGCAAAGCCCAGAAGAGGTCTGTGCTGGGTGCTCTGAGCTAGATATGACACCCAGCCCTTTGCCAAACCAGGAGTCGTCTGGGCCCAGCAGCAGTCCCGGGATCCTCAGAGGTCCCTCATCACTTGGAGGTAGGGGTGTCTGAGGTACATTCCTAGGCCCCATCACCTCCCTCCACCTTCCACAGTCCTCCCAAAAACCCCTGGGTTTCGGGCCAGGGCATCCTTGAACTGGTGAGTGGATGATGGCCCAGGAAAACCCAGCTAAGCCAGGTTGTAGCCCTGGAGGAGAAATCTTGGCACTCCTAAGAAGTAGAAGGTGCCAGAGAGTAGCAGGAAGGTCTGAATGCTGTCTGAAAGAAGAAGCCCCCTGCCCCAGAAATGCCCTGCCTCAGCCCCACCTCCCAGGGCAGGGACACATGACAAACAGATGAAGTTTGTACTCAATGCATCAGCAAAGCTGTACCACATGCACAAAACAAGGAGGAGAGGGGGCTTGAAAGCTGAAAAAAGATCATGCAAACAGTCACCCCATTGAAGGCAGGGCCTGCTGCCGCCGCAGCGCTCAGACAGTGGACATGGAAGGGCTTGCTGCGTGCACGTCAGACACAGGTCACTGACTCCACTTGCTTCATACTTGGGCTTCGGGGTCCTGCTCAGGGCCTTTGAAGGTATCAACCTGGCCCCTGGCAGTCAACTCCTCATTCTTGGAAACTCACTCAGTGACAGCACTCTTTCTCTCCATGCTGCAACCTTGGTCAGATGGTTAACTCGGTTTCACTCCCACGCTATGGACTGTTCTGAGAACTGTCCTTGGCCAGCCTGGGGGGGCTGTGGGAGGGAAACTGACACATGCAACTCACTGTAATTACAATGCTTATGAGTTTTGGAATACCTCTTACATTTCAAAATGTTTACATAGATTATCTCCATTCCTCTTAACCGTCCTGGGGTCAGGGGAGGGGTGAGTATATTTTCTCCAAGTTGTTGATGGGAAACTGAAGCTCAGAGCCATTAAGGGTACCCAAGCAGAAAGTGGCTGTGAGGCTGCCTTCTTGCAGAGCCCTGCACCACCTCCAGGTATAATGCTGCGGGCAGTGCGAGGCTCTCTTCAAAGGCACTGAAGCCTGTGCGGGAGGTCCATGCAGGTCCAGCTGTTGCTCCCAGGCACTGTCCGGCCTGAGCTCTGCCCCATGCAGAGAGCCAATGCCTCTTGATTCCCATGAGGGGTTCCCCTCAGGGCCTCCAGGTATTATGCATTGGAGGAGGGGGGTGCATGAGAGCAGATGTGGGCACCTGGGGCTAGACGCCCTGGCCAGCCTCACCCCCAGTGAGGGCAGGGCCTGCAGCTGCTGTGATACCAAGAGTCTCCATGGAAAGAGGAGGGCTTGTTGTTTGTGGGTCAGAGTGGCAGGAAACGGAAGAGCTGCCAGAGGTTCTGCTGAAAAGGTTTAATGAAGGGACCCTTACAGAATGTGGGCATCGGGCTTAGAGGGATTAAGGCTGCGATGCCAGATTCAGCAAATAAAAATATGATGTCCAGTTAAATTTCCATTTCAAATAAGCAATGAATATTTTTTTCATGATAAATACTTATAAGGATACTTAAAGCTATAATATTTGGGACATACTTATACTAAAAACATATTGATTATTTATCTGAAAAGCAAATTTAACAGGGCATTCTATATTTTTTTTCTGGCAACACAAGATTAAGGACATCCAAGAACTAGCTGCAGCAGGAAACTAGGGAAAGGCAATGGGAAGGAACTGCCTGGCGGGAACCTGGCAGAGCTGAAGCTCCCCACAGATTGAGGAATGCAGCCAGCACCTGAGCTCAGCAAGGTTGGTGGCAGGGCGGAGGTCAATGGGGGGAGTAAATACCCCCACCTCATTCTCTCCCCACCCTCTAATTGCCTGCTGTGCCTGCCTCTCTTTAGCAAGAGAATCTGCTATGGTTTGAATGTGTCCCCCAAAAGAACATGTATTGGAAATGTAGCCCTCTGCCTGTGATGATGGATTAATGGTATCTTGGGAGTGGCTCTGCTATAAAAAGCAAGCTCTCTCTGGCTCCCTTGCTCTTGCCCTTTTGCCATATGTTGCCTTGTGGTGCCTTCTACCACACTGTGATGCACCAAGAAGGCCCTTGCAGATGCTGGGCAGGTGCTGGTGCTATGCTCTTGGACTTCCTGGCCTCCAGAACCATGAGCTAACTTATTCTCTTTGTTCTTTTTTTTTGTTTTTTGAGATGCAGTCTCACTCTGTCACCCAGGCTAGAGTGCAATGGCTTGATCTCAGCTCACTGCAACATCTGCCTCCCAGGTTCAAGTGATTTTCCTGCCTCAGCCTCCTGAGTAGCTGTGGTTACAGGCACCCACCATCATGCCTGACTAATTTTTGTATTTTTGTAAAGATGAGGTTTTACCACGTTGGCCAGTCTGGTCTTGAACTACTGACCTTAGGTGATCTGCCTGCCTTGGCCTCCCAAAGTGCTGGGATTACAAGCATAAGCCACTGTGTCCAGCCTAACTTCTTTTCTTTATAAATTACCCAGTCTGTGGCATTCTGTCACAGCAAAAGAAAACAGACTAAGATAGAGTCATTTGATTTCATCACCAGGGGGTCCTTGGCACAGAGCAGGGCCTATAATAGATCTGGACAGAGAGGCAAATAGAAAATATTCAACATAGCACACTACAGATTTCCATTCTCTCCTCACTCCATCCTTAGCTGTTTGGATTACTGTTACTACCTCCTCCCTCTAGGACCTACAATGGCTCCCACCATCTTCAGCACAAAGGTTAATCATTTTTGCATTTGAGAAGTCTTAGTCTTTCCCCTGTAATCTCCTGGAATGCATCCACTTTTTCTGAGCAGACAGGACTTCTAGACAAACAGCCAATTCATTGTGGCTCAATCCAGACTCACAGCTTTCGCCTATGCTATTCCGTTGGACAGTCATGGAACTTAGGGTTGGAAAGGCTTTTAGGAAGCTCTCTTTCTACCCCTTTATGGCCCAGACAGGAAATCTCAGACTTGGTAGGAAGAGGTGACACACTTAAAGTGACACATTTCTCCAACTTACCAACTTTCCTTACCCTCCCTTCTCCAGCCTGGGTCTCTGCTAGGAAGCCATCCAGGACTGCCTGGCCTGTACTTGGACCATTTACAGTTCTCTTCTTTGATCACTGACTGCCTTGTTTCTAGTTGCTGCCTGTCTCCAACTCCCTCTTCCCTGACCAGAATACAAAGTTCTTTTTCTTAGCTTTCCCTTCAGCATAGTGTTGGGAATTTGAATGCAATAATTTTCTTTTTAAATTACATCCTTTGATTATAGTTCAACAATTTAATCATAGTTATTAAATAACTTAAACATCTGCCTAGTTTGGTACTTGTGGTATAATGGGGGCATAAAAAAAAAAAACCCACAGGCTTTAGAATCAAATAGCCTGGGTTTGTTTGTATTTTTTTTTTAAATAAATCTTTGCTGAATTTACTCTGGTGAAAGAAGTTCTTATTGCAGCTGAAAGTGTCACACACAGATTGGGGAGTGTCACATGCAACAGACTGGGGAGCAAATGTCCTGTCCTGGTAGAGTGAGGACCCTTCTGATGGATGTTTAAACTACTTCTGCATTTTGCAGTACTTGCCTTAAGGCATGCTAACATTTGAACAAGATTAACTTCAATATAAAGTTTAGTTTTTTCATTAAAATCAGGATTACCAAACACCTTTTTCTCCAGCTTTGCTGTTCTTCACCTGCAGTCCCTGGAGGAATTTCAAGGATCTGGTGAATTCTTTTAAAGAGTATGTAGAATTAAAACCACCTTGCAAAAATGATATCAGTGAGAAAATTATGGCAGTGGGACATATCTGATCTAGCCAACCCCACTCTTGCCTTCAAGCTGGTTTAATTATTCCTAGGCTTAGGGCTAGCTTTGGAAAACAATAATTTATAGTTTAAATGATAATAGCCCTTCCCCCAAAACTCAATTACCTTTGTAAAGCTATTGAGAGACCACCAGGCTAGGGGGAAGGGAGGAGCCTGAGTTCTGCCAAGGTGTAGACATAAATGATTGTCAGCCATTATTCTGGAAGTCACAAGATACACAACTTTTCCAATTACTCCTGCAGATAACATCATTATTGTAGAACCTAAGATTGGCATTTTGAGATATCTTTTCAGATTTTTTGCATGTTTGATGCCTGGCTCCACCTGGACTCACCAACTACTCCTGTGGCCCCACCCAGAAGGAATTCAGTATCATTTCCCACACTCCTATGATTGCACCCCCACCCCCCACCAATTCAGGCACCCATAACCTAGCCACCAGCACCTTTTCCCCCAAACTACCTTTGAAAAAACCCTTAACCTACAAGCCTTTGATGAGATTAATAACTCTGTCTCTTGCATAGCATGGCTGGCCTCACACCAATTACACTCTTTCTTTACTGCAATGCTGTGACTTGTGTTTGTGCAGCAGGCGGGAAGAACTCATCAGGCAGTTGCAGAATGCTGTGCTTTTGTGATCATATGCGGTTCATGGTGGAGAGTCAATAGTTATCAAATTCCTAAATGGATCCAGAATGCCATAAAAATTAAGACCCATGAGTCTAGGATGAGGTTTCTCAATCCAAGACCCTAAGCCAGGGCCAAGCATGGTGGCTCATGCCTGTACCCCAGCACTTTGGGAGGCTGAAGCAGGTGGATTGCTTGAGCTCAAGAGTGTGAGACCAGCCTAGGCAACATAGTGAAAACCCATCTCTACCAAAAATACAAAAATTAGCCAGGTATGGTGGCACGTGCCTGTAGTCCTAACTACTTGGGAGGCTGAAGAGGGAGGATTGCTTGAGCCTGCAAAGTTGAGGCTGCAGTGAGCCATGATCATACTGCTGCACTCCACCCTGGGCAAGACCCTAGCTACAGAAAAAAAAAAAAGACTTTAAGCCAAGTGCTTTCTCAAAATCACCTGAGGAGCTTTTTAAACCCACAGTGACAGGCCCAGAGTAGGGGACACTGGCTCTACAAGTTGGCAAAGGAGCCCAAGAATCTTTACCCTTATAAGAGCCCTCCAGGTGACCTGGAGATCAGCCAGAGGTGGAAACTAGTGGTCTTGGGCAGTGGTTCTCCTAGTGTGGCCCCTGGACCAGCAGCTTCAGCATCACCCGGGAGCTTGTTAGAAACACAAATTGTCTGACTCCACCTCAGACCTGCTAAATCAAAAACTCTAGGAGTGAGGCCCAGTAATCAGCATTTGAACCAGCCCATCAAGTGATTTTGATGCACTGTGCAGTTTGAAGACCACTGGACTCCCATGTCCTCTGACCCTGATGGACTCTCTTCTCAGCCAATTAAACCAAAGCAAATTCATCTGTATGAGTTTGGTCCCACGAGGCACACCCCTTGTGTGCATCATCCTTGCAGTAAGCTGCATCTCTGATGAAGTTTCTTCTACTGCAGGCTGAATCCCTGCCCCTTGAATTGTACACTGGTACTCCAGATTGAGACATCTTTCCCAGCTCCTTGAAGGAAGCAGACCTTTCACACTCAAGCCAGTGCCAGGCCTCCTAAGCGTGCCTGTGGTGTCTCCTGCATCCTCTAGCTCAGTCTGGCTAGCCCTGTAAGCCAAGGCAGTACTTAATAATGCCCTCAAGCCTGGCACAGAGGCAGAAGTCAGGAGGCACAGTCATGGTGTTCTACCTGTCCTCCGCCCACTCTCTTCTGCCCTGATTATTCCCCCATTGCAAGCTGTTGGCCTTCGTGGTTTGATTTCTAGTGGTTCCATGGGGCTATTTTTGTTCAACATGGCCCTGGAATTACAGGGAGCCAAGGAATGGGAGGGTCAAGCACACCCTGATGTAATGAAAAAGTGGGTCTGTCCTACAACTCTGTTGGCAAGGGTGACTGGTTCCCGCTTGCAGAAAGAAGGTTGGTGCACATTACAGAGTATGAAAGAAGAGACTTCATAGTCAGTCGAAGGGATATTAAAACAAATTGAGGTTCATCTCATTCCTGTTTGAAATGTAATCCTCCCCTAGAGCAGGTACTAAGCACAGTACTTCATCCACCTGCTGACCTACCAGTAGAACTCACAGGGCCTGACCCGGCAGCACTAACCAGCACGCAGGCAGGACTGGGCCGCGTTCACTTCCACCCTGTTCATAGCTCATTTCCCTCTCACAGTCATCCCCATTTGGATTAGTCAGGGGGCTTCAGAGAAACAGAACCAATAGGCAGGAAAAACGAAGATTTATTTTAAGAAATTTGTTCACACCATTATGGTGACTGGCAAGTCCCAGATCTGTAGGACAGGCCACATCCTGGAGGCTGGAGACCTAGGAAGGGTAGAGGCTGCGGTGCCAGCCCCGAGGGCTGTCACGGGCAGGATTCTCTTACTTGGGGCAGGGCCAGCTTTTTCTTCTATTCAGGCCTGCATTTGATTGGATGAGGCCCACTCACATTATGGAAGGCAACCTGTTTTACCTAAGTCCACTAATTTAAATGTAAATCTTATCCACAACCACCCTCACAAAAACATCCAGAATAATGGCTGACCAAACATCTAGGCATCATGGCCCAGACAGTTGACACACATAAAATGAACCATCGTACCGTCGCACAGGTGACTGAATTAAGCCCGGAGAACAAAAGCAGTGCAAAGCAAACAACATTTGTACAGGATCTGGAGATGAAGAATCCAGACAGGCCACGCCTGGCCTGCAGCTCAGCCACCTCGGAGAGTCCTCTGCTGCCCTAAGGGCTAAGGGGACTAATATCTCAGGACACCTGGGGCCCATCTGCAACTCTGTGCCCAAGATCCTGGTTAGTCTGTAGGTTAAGAGCAGAGCTGGAAATCATCCTACCACATGGTCTTTTCCCACACCTGGTAGCCACTCTCTGCTGGCACCTGGATCTGTGGAGCCAAGCCAGAATCTCAGGCTCTCTTGGGTGAGTGACCGTCAAACCTAGAGAGGACATTCCTCCTTTTGAGTGGAGTCAGATGCAGCCTGCATGTGTCTGTAGGTGTGGGCACATGTTTGCATGTTCCCCCCAGGAACAAGCCACAGTGAAGGCCCAGGGTTGTCCCTCCGCCTCCAACTTCTGGAAGCTCTTTTCTTCCCGTCTTTCCACACTGTCCCTGCACACACACCCCTCGCCACCTCCCACCCCACACAAATTCCCAGCAGCTTTGGTGACAATTCAGGCACTTCTATACACAGTCTTTTATCTCCAAAGACAATGGGCACACTACATTTGTGGGACTCAAGGGCCCTTTTTCTGAGGAAAGAAAGAAGGCAGGAAAAAAAAAAAGGAGGGAAAGAAGGAGAGAGAAATGAAGGGAGAGAAGCAGGGAGGGAAGAAAAACAGAAAGAAGGATCTTCCCTAAAAGATAATTGAAGCCAGCCAGGCGTGGTGGCTCATGCCTATAATCCCAGCACTTTGGGAGGCTGAGGTGGGCGGATCACGAGGTCAGGAGTTCAAGACCAGACTGGCCAACACAGTGAAACCCCGCCTCTATTAAAAAATACAAAAATTAGCTGGGCATGGTGGCTTGTGCCTGTAATCCCAGCTACTTGGGAGGCTGAGGTAGGAGAATTGCTTGAACTGGGACCTGGGAGGTGGAGGTTGCAGTGAGCCGAAATCGCGCCATTGCATTCCAGCCTGGGCTACAGAGGGAGACTTCATCTCAAAAAAAAAAAAAAAAAAAGATAACTGAAGCCTCCACCTCTGCTGTTGGCAGCTGTTTGTAAACCCTTTCCCACTCAGGGAACTCTTAAAGTTCTTGCGGGTCAGCTTGAGCTGGAGCCGCTACACAGTGTGAGTATGCAGGCGTGTTCTGTCAGCGTGTGTGTGAGGGTGATGTGTGTTCACACTGTGCAGGACTAAATGGTCTCAAGATACCCTTTTATAAAAATTCTACTTTAAGTTCTGGGGTACATGTGCAGATCGTGCAGGATTGTTACATAGGTATACACATGCCGTAGTGGTTTGCTGCACCCATCCCCCCATCATCTACATTAGGTATTTCTCCTAATGCTATCCGTCCCCAATCCCCTAACCCCTGCTATCCCTCCCCTAGTCCCCTGACCACCCTGCAACAGGCCCCGCTGTGTGATGTTCCCCTCCCTGTGTCCATGTGTTCTCTTTGTTCAACATGCACTTATGAGTGAGAACATGTGGTGTTTGGTTTTCTGTTCTTGTGTCAGTTTGCTGAGAATGATGGTTTGGGGACAGGAATGAAGCTGGAAACCATCATTCTCAAAATATCCTTCCTATTCCATTTCTACCTCTTATGACCTTCAGAGCCTTGAAGCTTTATCAGAGGACTGCAATAAAGTACTCCCTTCTTCCATTGCCATCACTTTCTCTCCTCCATTGCGGGACTAGTCCTGAGCTAGTACAAAGGGATATTGCGAAAAGCAGATTGAAGCTGGGGAGGTACAATGAGACCTCCACTGGGAATGACTGCAGCAGGGAAGCAGCCAGAGCCAGATCTCCAGCAGGCGGTGTGCAGACCTCGTGATGGAGGCCTCCTGACGGCCCTGACACAGCAGGGCCAGGCTTTGAGTAACAGGGACAGCTGCAGGGAGTTAGAGGCGCTGGCCCAGGCTGCCGGAGGGGAGGAGCGCCAGTGATTGTGTTGGCCTTTTGACACACTGATTTTTTTTCCCCCTGAGGGTAAGGATGAGGCGGAGAAGGTTCTCAAGAAATATTCTCAAATGAGCATGAATCATTGAATCATTTTCCAGAGCTTGGGGGCTTTCCAGGGACTGTGAGCCCCAGGAATCTGACACTTGGACTCCTATGAATAAGGGAAATGAAATTCCTGAGTTGGGGCTGCACAGGAAGCAGGAACGTTTTTCAGCATAAACTGTATGTCATCCTGGCCAGGCTGCAGGCAAGTGAGGGAGCAGCTGCGCCCCGGGTCTAGCAAAGCCCTGGTTAGGCCAGTGAGACTCCAAGCTCCTCCTGAAGGAAGGCCTTTTAAACAACCCTCAGAATCGGATTTCGCTCTGCATTGAGTTTTCTGAAACTTGAAGATCAAATGCTGAGGTTACACATGCTTTCCATTGTTTTCTTCATGGTTTTCTAGATTATAAAAGCATTGCTCTAGCCAGGGTGCTTCTCCGCCCCCTCTTCCACGGCACCCCCAGTCTCTTCTCTGCACATCTGGATCTCCTACAGGGTTGCACTGGTGTCCAGGGCCGTCACCCAAAGGTACCTGGCCTGGAGTAAGCAGAGGCTGGAACACAGCCTGAGCCCCGCTTGTCAAGCTCTGCTTCGGACCAGAGGAGGGGGCCCAGACGGGTGCCTGTTTCTAATTCCTGGAAAGGTATGTGCCTGCGGAGACCCAGTTGGTGTTCCCCTCTAGATGAAGGCACCTGCCTAGGGCACCATGACCCTCTAGATGAAGGCACCTGACGAAGCCACCATGACCCACCTGGGGTCCACCGCCGGATCCCACCAGACTCTGCCAGCTTTGCGAGGCACCACTGCCATTGCCCCAGGCCACCACCGGGATGGTGAACCAAGCTCCCCATGAGGCGCCATAGCTACACTATGTTCTCTGGGGTCTTCTAAGTCATATTGTTCCAGGAAAATGCGACACTTCCCAGAAGGTTTCAAAGTGCAAGCTGCAATAACTCAGAGCTTTGGTGAAACCACTCATTCTTTGTTTTGTTTTTTTGAGACAGAGTCTCACTCTGTCGCCCAGGCTGGAGTGCAGTGGTGCGACCTCTGCTCACCGAAACCTCCACCTCCTGGGTTCAAGCCATTCTCCTTCCTCAGCCTCCCGAGTAGCTGGGATTACAGGCGCACGCCACCAAGCCCGGCTAATTGTTTATATTTTTAGTAGAGACGGGGTTTCACCATGTTAGCCAGGAAGGTCTCGATCTCCTGACCTTGTGATCTTCCCGCTTTGGCCTCCCAAAGTGCTAGGATTACAGGCGTGAGCCACTGAGCCCAGCAGGGAAGCCACTCATTCTATTTTAACTTGACTATAGAACTAACTCAATTGTTGAAGACATGAGGGTGCCGGGCGGGGAAATAAACCCCAGTGATGCCCATTCTGCCAGCCTTCTGTCATTCCTCGTCTTTGGGATTCGTCAGTAGGGGATTCTTACTGATTCAGTCTTGGGTCTGGGTCCTCTTTGTGAGAATACACTTTGTGTCCTCAAATTTGAATGTTTTCCCAGAAAGCTCCTGTGTCCCCAAGACAGATTTCTGGTGGCCTCCCCACCATGGAGCCAGGCAGGCCCACACATGCTTGCCCCAGGCTTAGGGCAGGGTGTGCTCCATCAGAAAGAACAGGTCGGCGTTCTTTCCTTCCTCCCTTCCTTCCAGGTTACACAGCGGCATGCAAAGTTCTCCCAGTACGGACCACACGGAAGCAGGTGTGAGGCAGACACTGGGGCTTCCCAGCCACCTGCATTCTCTGGCCACCTTTTGGTCTTGTCCTGGTAAAAGGTGGCCATGAATCCAAGCACCCCTTCCCAGCCTCATGAGAGGAATCAATTAGCCTAAACTGTTTGTGGTAATTCCTTTCCCCTTGTGAGCAATCTGGCACTTTTTGGCACCCCATCTCTGGTCTGACCTGGCCATCCTCGTTGGCACAGCCACCCTGGGAACAAAAGTTGTCTCCACGTGTCACTGAGATCCCAGCCCTTGTGCACGCTCGGCCCAGGTAGGCTGCAAGGGCAGAAGGCTCTAGACTGACTGACTCCCAGCCTTAATTCTTCTAAATCAACTTTAATCTGCCCCAAATCCCCTCACAGCGCCACCAGGACTGTGCCAAGGCTGTGGGGGTCTTACACAGCATGGAGACTTCGGAAGCTCCTCCTGTCATCGATTACTGGTCTTCCCGTTTACCATTTGGACCCCCACCCACTGAAGGAATCTGAGAAGACATGGTCCCCTTGGGTCAGTGGCTCTGAGCTTTCAGAGTAACATTCCTGGTGCAGGAATGTCTGGCAAGACTGGAAGCCCTGGGGTCTCAGGTCCAGGGGGTCCGGGGGGCCAGGGGCACCTGGCCTGGCCTTTTGTTCACAGGCTTCCCTGTGAGCTCCCTCCAACCTGGGAGGGAAAAAAATCTCTCTTCTAGACTGGGAGAAAAAAAAAAAAGGCTCTCTTCCATGCTCCTCTCAAAGGCACCCCCTGCAGGCCATGAACACAGTCTGTCCGGGAGCTTGGGCTTTTATTAAAGACACAGCAAGCCTGCCTTGCAGAATCCCTCAGGCAAGGCCTTGCCAAGGGCTGGCGACCTCCTGGTAATGTGAGAAGACACTAGGAGAACACATACTCCTTTCTCAATTAACTATCCGTCCATCTCTCCGAGGAAATCTGACTCCTGGACCAAGCTTGCCTTCTAAACAGGGTGAGAGCCTAGAGGCCAAGGGACAGGGCTGCGAGGGGAAAGACTGGGCCCAGCCAGTGAGTGGGGGGCAGGTTGGGAGGAACCTGGTGGTGAGCCCAGCAGGGAAAGAAGGCCCCTGGTCCTGAAGGGCAGGAAGAAGTCACGGTCGGCCACCCTCACAGCCCAGGGTTGGGGCTTCTGGAGTGACTGATATCAACGCACATATGAGTTTGGTCCTAATGCCAAGGGCTGAGATTCAACAAGGCAACCGGGGCCAGATACAGCGGTGCTGGGCCCTACAGGAGCAAGGGCAAGGCCCTACTCTCAGGCTCCTGGGGCCCGGTGGGGAAGCAGCCTCATGCGTGGATCCCTGGCCAGCGAGGAGCAAAATGGCTGAAATGTGGAGGAGGAAGCTGATTCCTGCTTGGGCAGTGGGTGGTGTCGGCTCTGTGGGATCTGAGAAGGTTTCTTTGGAAAGGTTGGGTTTAAGTTAGGAACTTGAGACAGAGAGGAGGAACCCATTCTAGAGAAAGGTGGCAGTTTCTGGGACGGGTTTATAATTGAAGCTGGGGCGTCGGGGGTATGTCAGAAGAAGGAGGGGCAGTGGAAAATAAGCTTATAAAAACAACTTGAGGCCAAATCACAAAAAACACCGAAAGCCTGGGGTGGGGGGTGTTTAGTTTGAATTTTTATCGGTTATGTACGATGATAGTTTAAGGATTCCTGCCCCCAGTCTCAGATTTTGCCTTTTCCTGCTTTTCAAGCTTTCAGCTGGTTCTTTTAGCGTTTACCTTCATAGCTCTAAATATTATGCTTATGTTACTATTTGATTTTTCTACTTTTAATGCCATTCATTGAGTTTCTGCTACAGAAGATGAGATGTTTATGTATGGTGGGAGCACTATACATAAACATACTTCCTATCACCTCAAATAGAATTATATCATAATTTTAATTGATTAATAGTTTGCATTTACATGATTATTACTACATCAACAATACTCTCAAGCTGAATCTAATAGTAGACCATGGTAACTTTTTGCTTACTTATTTTTGTACTTTTCCTGAAATTAATCATTACCTTTTTGTTTCCTTCTTTGTTTTAGTTTGTTTAGGTTTCTAAGTACTTATTACTAATGAAACCCCAAAGTTTTTGTCAAGTATATAAATCTCCTTTCAGGCTGTTTAGAAAGCCTGTGGTGTCCTACCAACTTCAACTTCCTGGGAAGCTCTTCTGAACCACGGAGGCCTGTGCACAACCATCACGGGAAAATCCCTTCATCTCTCTCCTGGGTTAAGATCCCCTTGACTTCATCCTCGTTTCACCCCCACGTTTTGATGGAACACATCCCCCAGTAGCTTTCTGAGAAAAGATGCATTTGGGGCCAATTTTTTGATACTTGAATATCTGGAAAAGTGTTTTCTACCCTTGCAGTTGATTGATAGGTTGGCTGGGTATAGGTTTTAGGTTAGAAATCATTTCCCTTTAGAATTTTGAAAACACTGCTCCATTGCTTTAAAAATGTTGCAGTTGAGAAACATGAAGCCCGCTTGGTTTGTTTCCTTTGTATGTGACGAGATTTTTTTTTCTCTTCTTCTGGGAGCTTTTAAATCTTCTCCTTGTCCCCAGTGTTGTGAAACTTCACAATAACTGACCTTGCTGTAGGTCTCTTTTCATCCATTGTGCTGGAATGGGCCCTTTTCATGTGGAAACTTTTCCCTTTTTTAATGTGGAAACTTGTCCCTCCAGTCTGGGACATTTTCTTGAAATTTTTCCTTGACAATTTCTCTGACTGTAGGTATTTTTTTTTCCACCCTTTGAATATAGATGGAAATAGCATTTTTCCCAGAATGTAACCAGATCTCGTGGTCCTAGAATGTAGCCAGGGAAGCAAAGGCATCCAGCTAAGACTGCCTATAGCAGGAGTCAGAGCGTACGCTTACCTTGGAAAGGGAGTTCTGTGGTCCACTTTCTGCCCTCTGCTGAGGGCCTTCATGTCAGTGAGGTGCCTGGGCAGTCATAAGTCTCATCTTATCAGAGAAGCTGTCCCTGAACAGCCTAAGATGTCACCCCATGCATCAGTTCATAGTCTCTTACTCTGCTTGATTTTACTTGCCACATCGTGGGTGCTCAATGCTCATTGTGGATCAAATTGAATTATCTGGTATACAACTTTTTTGTCTGTAAGATGAAAGTGTTGGGCTAGAACTCTAAAAGTCCTAGTAGCACCAATGTCCAACAACTCTGCTTATGTCAGTGTGTTGGAAACTGACTTACAAAAGGGAATGAAATCGTCTCTGTAAATATGTTTGTCTGCCTATATTTAACGAATTGGTTGCCACAATGAGGGGAAGTCCTATTTGTGGGAGCCTGTGTCCATCCTACTGGGTCAGTGGTGGGGTGGCGGTCTTGGCTGCTGAAGAGCCAACTGGGACCACAGACTGCCAGACAAAGCCTGGACCACCTTCAGGATCTAAGTAAATTCAGTGAGGCTGGAGCAGTGAAGAAAACGCCCTCAGTCCAGAAGAACAAGTTGCTCCTTCCCCGCTCTCGAGGCCTTGGGAGTTGTCCTAGGCTGTTCCCACCCTGGCCCCTTCCCACTTTAACCAATGACCAAGCCTCCTCCATCTGCTCCCAGGCTTTCTCACCCACCTGCCCTCTGTTCTCCATTCCTGTCGCCTACCTCGCATGGCTTTCATCATCTTTTGTCTGGCCTCTGTCAACTGCCTCCTAACTCCTATCCCTCCACTTAGTTTGTGCTCTAAAACATTCTCCTAGCTAGGCCTGGTGGCTCACACACCTGTAATTCTAGCACTTTGGGAGTAGGCGGGAGGATCGCTTAAGTACAGGAGTTTGAGACTAACCTGGGCAATGTAGTAAGACCCCATCTCTGTGAAACATTAAAAAAAATTAGCCAGGTGTGGTGGTATGTCCCAACAGTTCCAGCTACTCAGGAGGCTGAGGTGGGAGGATGGCTTGAGCCCAGGGGGTTGAGGCTGCAGTGAGCCGTGATTGTGCCACTGCACTCCAGCCTGGCCAAGAGAGAGAGAGACTTTGTCTCAATCAATCAATCAATCAATCAATTAAATATTCTCCTCACCAGCCACCACATAAACCCTTAGAAGGCACAAAACAGACTGTGCCCTTTCCTTATTAAAAACCTTCCACTGCACCCACCAATAGGAGAGAGAATAGAATTCCATAAACACACCTGCAATTCATACTTTAGTATCATGGCAGATGATGCCCACCACATGGCTGTGCCACTTGAATCCCATAATGGCTCTCTGACCAAGGTAGAAGTCCCCTTTGAAAGATGAGAAGCTGTAGCCCCATGGGACACATGACTGGCCTAAGGGCACTCAGGAGGCCTCGTGGAAGCCAGGTCCCTGACCCCAACCAGTGCCCCTTCCCTCCCCTAATCCTACCTCCAAAGATCCGACCTAGCTATGCCATGAACCAGTCTCAGGCATTGGGAACCACAGGCATGGGACAGAGACACAAACTAAGAAAACATCTTTGTGATATCACAAAGCAAGGTATGAGATGTCAGCCGGAATCGGGAGTGGCCGACCTGGACAGTTGCCACTATGGAGGTCCCCGGAGAAAGTGTCCTCCCACCCTCACCAGGACCGTGGGAGGCCAGTGTTCCAGCGGCCACTTCAGGAGACACAGGGTCAGGTGACTGATGTGTCTTTCTGTGATGCTGAGCTGAGGGGCCAGAGGGATATGACCAGGGAGTGCCTGGCAATGTACAGGATAACATAGGATGTCCTAGTGGAGTCCTTAAATGAGTAGGCAGCACGTGTTTATTGGAACTCATATGAAGCAGAGAAACACAAAAGAGGTAAAAATTGTACCATCGTAAACAAGAAACCAAAGTTGCTTTTTGTTAATGAGGTGAGTAAAACTGACATGTGTATCAGTCATCTCGTATCCATCATTATAAGAAACCTGCCCGTGGGTAAGGGCGCCCTCTTGCGTCGCTGCCTTTGTAATGTCAACTTGTCTTAGCCGCGTCTGGACGACCCTCCAGCAACCTCCCCTCCTGCTGGTCAGCACCCCGTACTTGCCTAGGGAAACACAAGGCTTCAATTTGCCCCTCGGGACAGGGATAGCAACCACCGCAGCCGGGATACAGCTACTCTACCCGAACCAAACATTTTGTTCCTTGACACTTTTTACACTCTCAAAAATTATTGAGGATCCCAGTATATTTATGTGGCTAATATCCATACTGGCAGCTAACACTGAGAATTTTAATATTTAATTTATTTTAAAATATCATTTTATATTAATATAACCTTTTTTCTTTTTTTGAAACAGTCTCGCTCTGTCTCTCAGGCTGAAGTGCAGTGCCGCAATTTTGGATCACTGCAATCTCTGCCTCATGGGTGCAAGCAACTCTTGTGCCACCTCAGCTGACACGACAGGTGCCACCACGCCTGGCTAATTTGTTTGTATTTTTAGTGGAGACAGGGTTTCACCATGTTGGCCAGACTGGTGTCAAACTCCTGACCTCAGGTGATCCATTCGCCTCAGCCTCCCAAAGTGCTGGGATTACAGACGTGAGCCACTGCACCCTGCCAGTATAACATTTTAATAAAAATAACTAGTTTTTTTTTTTAATGTAAAGAAAGTGACATTATTTTATCCTTTTGCAATTCTCCCTTTAAGACCTGGATTAGTAGAAGACAACTGATTTTCACATTTGCTTCTAAATCCAGTCTCCTGCCATATCACACCACGTAGCCTCTGGAAAACTCCACGGTACACCTGAGAGAGAATGAACGTGGAAAGGGCAAATAACGTGTTTGTATTGTTACGTATTTTTATTTTTTCTAATCTGAGGGGCAATCAATTTGTATTGTTATGAAAACGATTTTGTTCTTGGGACACGGGACACTCTGTCTTGAAAGTCTTGGGAATGCCCACACGGCCCGGGCCACTTTGAGCACTGATGAATTAAGAATATGGTCATGTGATGCCAGGCGAGGTGGCTCACGCCTGTAATCCCAGCACATTGGGAGGCCAAAGTGGGTGAATCACCTGAGGTCAGGAGTTCGAGACCAACCTGGCCAACATGGTGAAACCCCATCTCTACTAAAAATACAAAAAAAAAATTAGGTGGACATAGTGGCGGCCGCCTGTAATCCCAGCTACTCTGGAGGCTGAGGCAAGAGAATCACTTGAACCCGGGAGGCGGAGGTTGCAGTAAGCCAAGATTGTGCCATTGTACTCCAGCCTGGGCAACAGGAGTGAAACTCCATCTCAAAACAAAACAAAACAAAACAAAAAGAATATGGTCATGTGAGCCTCAAGTCTGGGCGGACATCTAGAACCAAAAAATAAGTTTAAATGTCTGTCTTCAGCATCCAAGTCTTTTGTTTTTGCTTATCCAAAAAACCTAAATTGCCTGAGACAGGCAGGGCTCACACTCCTGCAATGCTCTGTGCACAGGAGAAGGGAGAAAACACCCACTCCTCACTCTGTCAGGTGAGGTCCTGACCCACAGGCCTATCACAGGCGGGAGGTCGAGCTGTTCCAGGCGGGCACTGCAGCAGCTCTCACTGGCCTAGCACATTTCAGAGCATCACTCGCTCACCTTCCTGCTCGGCCATGTCTGGAGACTGCTCTTGGCAGCTGTAACACTGTCATTTCAGGTTCCTCTCTGCCTCCTGAGCAAAGCCTGGGGACAGCCACTCTTTCCTCTAAAAGAAGAAAGCTGAGAAAAATGTCTTTAATGTCCCAAGAAACAAATCTAACCCTGATCCAACTCTTGCCATCCAAAACCACTGCTGCGAGGGCTTGGTCCAGACCCCCTGCACTTTACCCTCGTGGGCTCCCCTGGCACTTGTGTGGCTCACTGGGATTTGAGGAATCCCTCCTTTTGTGTTGTTAACAGTGGTCTTCAATGCCTCGACATCTCAGATCAGTGGAAGAGCCACCCATGGGTACATTTTAGGGCAGGAGACTTTGGGGCATGTTCACAGCCATCTGCATCCTGCGACAGTGTTGGTGGAGGTGTATGGCAAGGAGGTGGTCGGTCGTGATATCCTGGCAAATAGGGTTTTGGGGTCCAACTGGTGTGGTCCTGAGAGAGCCACTGAACCAACTGTGTGACCTTGGGATGGTCTCTTTGTCCTTTCTCAACTTCAGTTTCTTCATCAGTAAAACTGGACTAATAAAACCTACCTTCCCAGTTGTGGCGACATTTAGAGATCACATATGCAAAGCACTGAGGCACTAGCCAGGGACTCCAGAGACCTGAGGCTTAACCCCAGCTCTTTCACGTCCTAATTATGTGTGACGAGGACAAGTCCCTTTCATCAAGACACTGCCTTCAATGTGTCTATGCACTCTGTCTAGTTACATATCATCTCTGTTCTCCTATCGCCCTTGCCCCAGCCGTCATCATCTGTTGTCTTAATTACTACAGGAACCTTGTAATTCATCTCCTGGCTTCTGCTCTAGCCCTCCAGCCCTGACCACTCTCCATGTAGTGATCAAAATTAATTCTAAGTCAGATCATGGGATGTCTCTGCTTAAAACCCTCTAATGTATCTCAGCTTGCTCAGAGCAAAATTCAAGTCCTTATCGTGAGTGGCCTTATAGACTCCACAAAAATCTGTCCTGTCCCCTCTCTGACTTCACTTTCTACTCCCACCACTGCCCTGCATGCCCCGTATCCCAGCCGCACTGGTCCCCTTCTGTTATTCAACATGCCAGGCATCCTCTGACCTCATGACCTTTGCACTTAATTGTTCCTTTGCCTGGAACCCTTCCCCCAAATGTTACATGAATAGGTTCCTCATTTCCTTCAGACCTTTGCTCAAAAGTCATCTTTCAGAGAGACTTTCCCTGGACACCTTATCTAAAACAACATCCCAACCATCAGTTACTGGCATCTTACTTTGCTTGATTTTAGTTACTACATCATAGGTGCTCAAAGCTTATTAAATTGAGTTGCATGGGGTTACCTAGGCTATAACTTCTCCATCTTTAAAATGAGAGAGTTGGACTGAAATTCGTAGAGCCCTGCTAGCTCTAAAGTCCCGTAATGCTGCTTATGTCCCTGTGCTGAAAAGTGACTTATAAATGAAAACAAAATAGTATCTATAATTGTGTTTCTCTGCCTTCATTTAATGAATTATTTATCACAATTAGTAAGGGTCCTCTTACTGCCTCCTGATTCAGCTAAACATCACAAGAGCATGAAATTTCAATGTAGATTCTTTGGATGAACAAAGAAAGAGAACTTGAATGCCAAAAATAGCCTTTGTTTAAAAAAAAATTTAGATTCTAGATCTGTACCCAGACCTGCAGCTCATATGACCATATTCTTAATTCAACTGTTCTCAAAGTGGTCTGGTGCCCTTTGGGGGTCCCCAAGACTCTTTCAGGAGGTCCTAAAGTCAAAACAGAGGCCATACATTGGCTCACCTCTTCCGTGTGTGTGGACATACACTCAGGACATGGCAGAAAGAAAGGTGTCCCTTGTTAAACTAAATAGCAGGAAGACTTTAAAGAAAATGATGTTTATTTGGGAATAGACATTGCAATGGGCATATGAACATAGTTTACTATGATACTCCTATTCCCATTGCAACACCCATTCCTCACCAGACATGATTTTCTTTTACAGATTCTTCCTATTTGTTTTTTAGTTTGACATAATGGTGTCAGAAGTAGGATTATGTAATTGTTTTGAGGTAATTGTCCTTAGCTACAAGAACTAGTAACAAGGATGGTGAGCTGAATGTGGTGGCTCACACCAATAATCCCAGCACTTTGGGAGGCCAAGGTGGGAGGAGTGCTTGAGCCCAGGAGTTCAAGACCAGGCTGGGTAACATAATGAGACCTCATCTCCACAAACAAATGTTTAAAAATTAGTCTGGCGTGATGGTCCCAGCTACTTAGGAGGCTAAGACAGGAGGACTGCTTGAGCCAAGGAGGTCGGGGTTGCAGTGAGCTGTGATTGCACCACTACACTCCAGTCTGGGCAACAGAGCAAGACCTTGTCTCAAAAAAGAAAAGATGTGGGGGATGGTACCAGTCTGAGGTTGGACAGGCAGTTGCTGGCTAAATTTTCATACAGAAACATTTTTTTTTTGTAAGGTTGTTTTGGTCTTTATGCAAGATTGTGAAGTTGGTGAGTCTTTTGTGATAGTTCTTGTTATAAGGTATTTGTACATAAGAACCCTCCCTTCATGGGCTTCCCCAGGTCTATTTTCAGAGCTTTTAATACAAGTAACTCCATCTTGATTCTGACAACTTCTACATTTTCCGCTTTTGATCAAGATCTTTCTCCAAAACACTGCTGTCAATTTTCCTGTAGTTAAATTTTGATCATCCCTCAGTGCTGCGACCTGTCCCAGTTTGGTTTGGTCTGGTTCCACATTAGAGGGACTTGATTAGCAACTAGAAGTCAGTGTCAAAACCCTTTTAGCTACATGGGAGCAATTAAGGTCTGGAGGGAGTGACTCTCAGGCTAAGTCTACCTAGAATCTATTGTTAATTTCAGTTTTGTCTGTTCTGTAGGCATTTCTTATCATCTCAAAGTACAGGCCAGCATTATTTGTTAGGAGTTGTATTTCTGGAAAAATTTAACAAGTAACAGATACAAATTTAAAAGGAAAATATCAAGTAAAATAATAATCTCAGTTTGTGTAGCAGTTTTGAGTCACGAACTAGACTTAAAGGCAACCAATGAATAAATGAAATGATCATGGGGAATTAGGTGAGACTTGTAACCACGTGGCTTGTTTTCCTTTTAAATTTTGTGTACGTGAGTCTCAGCTTTTCCCAGAGGAATTTATCCAAGTATAGTATGTAGTATTAATAACAGTACAGACATTTATTACATCAATAAAGAATATAGAGCAATTTTGTCATCTGGTATCCTGTGACTGGGTTGAATTAAAGCAGAGTGAGCAAGTTGTATTAGGGATGTTGCCAAGGTCACCCACTAGGTGGACTAAAGGATCTCTTAGGTCAGGTTCTGTCAGGTTACAAGCACAAGCTACTGATTATGAAATTTCAGCAGATACTATTATGCTGCCAAGTGAAAAATAGAGGCATTCAAGGGGCAAGCGTCTCGTTAGGATATGGCGCCTGGTTCCAACATCTTGGGAAAAGCTGTCTACAGCTGAATGCTGGTACACCCACCTCTCAGTGCAGTCAAGCCTGGGGGCACTGGGTGCCTCTCTCTGGGAAGGGACCAGCTTGGGCAAGCAGGATGTGAGGAGGAGACAGAACCTCTGAGTTGGGGGTATTCCCTGGGACATAGCTGGGGAAGTGCAGTCTGCAGAACCAAGGACATCCAGGATGGCCAGAGGCCCTCATCTTGTTGATGGTTTCTGAAACACAGGGGTCTCTGTTTTGTTTTGTTTGTTTGTTGTTTTGTTTTGTTTTGTTTTGTTTTGTTTTGTTTTGTTTGAGATGGCGTCCCGCTCTGTCCCCCAGGCTGGAGTGCAGTGCCGCAATCTTGGCTCACTGCAACCTCTACCTCCCGAGTTCAAGCAATTCTCCTACCTCAGCCTCACCAGTATCTGGGATTACAGGGGCGCCACCACACCCAGCTGCAAGGAGTCTGTGTTCTACCACCAATAGCTATGTGACCAGTGGTTGCACCCTTCTGGGCCCTGCTTGCTTTGTGTGAACAAAGTGGAGATGCCAGGTGTATCTAGTGAGAGGATGGAATGGAAGGTGAAAGGTGTGTGCAAAGCAACGTTGGTAGGCAGTTACCCTGCTCCACTCCCGGGGCCTCTGGACCAAGAGCCAGGATTCCACTGACCCTGCCCTTGCCAGAACGTGCTGCCCCTCTGCTCAGTCTTTAGAGCACTGGGAGCCAGGCATATCAGGGCAGGATGGGTATGGATGATATGCTGATTCTCTGAGCTCCAACAAAGTTGAAGGAAGTACAAAGAACCTCCTGAAGCTCTTCCAGGGCCCTATTTCCTGGAACATCTACCTCTATGCTCAAAGAAGCTTGCTTTGCTGGGGGAGTGGGGCAAGGAATGGATGCTCAGGCATTCCCTGAGCATGCATGCTCCCCGCCACTTGCAAATTTGCAAGGACAAGAACTTCCTTCGGTTGGGATGCGTGTGCATGAGGTATAACAGCAAGGGAGCGTGTGTGCTCTCAGTTAACATGGCTTGAAACCAGTTTCAAGGTGATTGAATGAGAGGCTTCCTGTTTTCTGTTTACATTTCACCTTGCTAATGGCCCATTACAATTTCGCTTTGCTAATTGCCAGAGTAAGGGGTCGCTTGCAGCCAGAGCCTTGGAGAACCTGGGTGTCTGCAGCTTGTCCAGAGTAGCTATGGCTGAGCTCAGCCCGGGCAGACTCCAGGGATGCTGAGGGGGTTTGGACACCCCCTCCATGACTTGTCTCAGCCCCCACCCGCACCCTCCGCAGCTGGGACTCATACATCAAGCGTCCTGCCCTCCTCTGCTCAGATGCCTTCTGCTCACTGTCTATTTCCTGGTGTCCTTCTCCCTACGCATCCCCAAGCCCAAGCGCCCTGGAGGGAGGCCCACAGGCTCTCCATCAGCCAGTCCCAAGGGGCTCCAGCCATGCTCCATAAGCTGCCCTCTCCTCATTGCTCTCAGGGGATCCTGGGCCGGCTTTGCCCATGTTGCATACACACCAGCATTCTTTGGAGCTAGAGCATTGCTAAGTATTAGTTGTCCCTCCAGCCTGTGCGACTGCAAGTGTCCTTCTTAACTGCCTTCCTGATATGCCCATAGCTGTTGCTCCTGACCAGCCACTGCACTCACACATCACACTGGGATCGATTTGGCCAGTCTCAACTTCTCACCGTCCTATTTGTACTCTAACTGTTCCGCCAGCCTCAACTTCTCACCATCCTATTTGTACTCTAACTGTTCCTGGGCATTGACTTTACCTCCTCAACCAGGCTCTGAGCTCCTGGAAGGCAGGGCTGTGGCTCAGCCCACCTTAGCAGTACCCACTGAGTGCATGGCCTCATGCTGAGCACGTGGAAGCACTGAGAAAATGCTGGCCAGGGGTAGTCTAAGGAGGCTGTGTCAGAAGCTGGGTCGAGGGCATGGACAGAGGCCGTGGGACTGAAGGGACAGAGATGGTGGTATCCCGGGAAGGACGCTGAGTTTGCCCTGAAGTTACTGTGACAATAAACATCAGGAAGGAAGAAAAACAGATCAATATAAAAATAATGAACTAGGCCGAGCACAGTGGTTCTTGTCTGTAATCCCAGCACTTTGGGAGGCCGAGGCAGGTGGATCACTTGAGGTCAGGAGTTCAAGACCAGTCTGGCTAACATGGTGAAACCCTGGCTCTATTAAAAATACAAAAATTAGCCGAGTGTGATGCATGTGCCTGCAATCCCAGCTACTCAGGAGGCTGAGGCAGCAGAATCGCTTGAACCCAGGAGGTGGAGGTTGCAATGAGCTGAGATCATGCCACTGTGCTCCAGCCTGGGTGCCAGAACAAGACACTGTCCCCCCCAAAAAAAAGAACTGAA
>CAUYLG010071967.1:0-96651 GCA_963573385.1 Cacajao melanocephalus
TTGGTGGGAGTGTAAATTAATTCAACCATTGTGGAAGACAGTGTGGCGATTCCTCAAGGACCTAGAAATAGAAATTCCATTTGACCCAGCAATCCCATTACTGGGTATATATCCAAAGGATTATAAATCATTCTATTATAAGGATACATGCACACATATGTTCATTGCAGCACTGTTTACAATAGCAAAGACTTGGAACCAACCCAAATGCCCATCGATGTTAGACTGGACAGGGAAAATGTGGCAATATTCACCATGGAATACTATGCAGCCATAAAAAACGATGAGTTCATGTCCTTTGTAGGGACATGGATGAACCTGGAAACCATCATTCTCAGCAAACTGACACAAGAACAGAAAATCAAACACCGCATGTTCTCACTCATAGGCAGGTGTTGAATAATGAGAACACAGGGAGGGGAGCATCACACACTGGGGTCTGTGGAGGGGGAACTGGAGAGGGAGCGCAGGGTAGGGAGTTGGGGAGGGATAACATGGGGAGAAATGCCAGCTATAGGTGATGAGGAAGGCAGCAAAGCACACTGTCATGTATGTACCTATGTAACAATCTTGCATGTTCTTTACACGTACCCCAAAACCTAAAATGCAATAAAATATATATTTTAAAAAAATAAAAATAAAAAAAATAAAAGTTGTGCCTTAAACCTTAATATGGCCAAATTTTTGTTTTGTCTTCAGATACGAATTAATTTTGGTAGTCTGGGATACTGCTCCATTTTGTGACAGAAATTAGTATGTCTAGGTGATATTCTACAGTAATTTGTTTTTTGTGGCTCAATTTCAGAAAGCTGCCTTTTTTTGGAAAATTATCTAATAGTCTATGTCCAGATTGTCTTTAGTAACAATGTCACTCTTTTAGAAACTCAAAAAATCTTCAATTTCTGTCTCTTTAGGTTTACCGAACTAATCAGTGTGCTGGAGAGTTTGTGATTACATTTCCAAGAGCCTACCACAGTGGTTTTAACCAGGGTTTTAATTTCGCTGAGGCTGTTAATTTCTGCACTGTTGATTGGGTATGTAATTACAATTTAGTGAGCCTTTTCAAATTTATTGTTTTTCCTGAGGAAATGGAATATAATGTTTTAAAATGTCATGTGGGCTGGGCGCAGTGGCTCACGTGTGTAATCCCAGCACTTTGGGAGGCTGAGGCAGGTGGATCACCTGAAGTCAGGAGTTCGAGACCAGCTTGGCCAACATGGTGAAACCCAATCTCTACTAAAAATACAAAAATTAGTCAGCCGTGGTGGTGGGCGCCTGTAATCCCAACTATACTTGGGATGCTGAGGCAGGAGAATCGCTTGAACCCAGGAGGTGGAGGTTGCAGTGAGCCAAGATTGTGCCATTGCACTCCAGCCTGGGCAACAGAATGAGACTGTTTCAAAAAAATAAATAAATGTCACATAGATAGTTGCCTTGACCCATTCTACTCGACTGGTCAGTCTGCAAATTGTTTACTAGTCCACAATGAGATAAAGCACTTGTACCACAGTGTAAATCAAGCATGAATTACCTAAGCGTACTGCTTAGTTCAGCTGACGATTTTTCTTTTGTAGCAACATTTTCTTGATGAAGAAAGGAGTCTGTTGATTTATATTCTGGCTGGGGCTCAGCATCTCATTGCAAACTGATAAATAATTCCAGTAAAAGGCTATACTTTGTATAGTACCAGCTTAAATTGTCTACAGTATGGCAATTTAAGGACACATTTCTTTTCAGTTAGTTGTAAAGTTTTTTATATTTGTATTAATACTTTTCATTTACCTAATGAGATCTAGATTAAGTGGTATTAAATCTAATCAATTATAACTTTGTTACAATGATACTTGCTATATTTATACTTATTTCCCATTATGTAGTTTTTAGAGTATTATTCCCTGAAGTAGGTTGATCATACCAGTTCAGCACAATTATTTCAGGAAATATATAAGTTCATACTTCTGATTAGATTCTACATTGTTGTAGATATTAATACGTTGTCAATACATTGGGTCTTTTAAAAAACTTTTTTAAATTAAGATATGTAACATGCCAGATCTTTGGGTTGCAAAGATAAGTCCTAGGTCCTAGGCTAGGAATCTTAGGAGTCTGGAATTTTGTTTGTTTATTTTTTATTTTTGTTTAATTTTTTGAGACAGAGTCTCACTCTGTCACCCATGGAGTACAGTGGTGCAGTCGTTGACCTTGCAACCTTGACCTCCCAGGCTTAAGCGGTCCTCCCACATCAACCTCCTGAGTAGCTGGGACTACAGGTGTGCACCACCACACCTGACTTTCATATTTTTTTGTAGAGATGGGATTTCACCGTACTGCAGGCTTGTCTCCAATTCCTAGACTCAGGCAAGGCTTGGCCTCCCAAAGTGTTAGAATTACAGGTGTGAGCCACCTGTCTGGCCCAGAGTCTGGTTTTAGGGTTGGTGAATGATGTGTGTTATGACCCACAGTGTGTTTGGTAATTTGATAGTATGGGTCGGAAGTGTTTGGAAGTATAAGAAAGATGAATGTTACATTTATTTCTGTCTTTTGATACAGCTGCCATTAGGCCGACAGTGTGTGGAGCATTATCGCTTGCTTCATCGATATTGTGTGTTTTCCCACGATGAGATGATCTGCAAGATGGCTTCCAAGGCTGATGTACTAGATGTTGTAGTGGCTTCAACTGTTCAGAAAGACATGGCCATTATGATCGAGGATGAGAAAGCTTTAAGGGAAACTGTCCGTAAATTGGTAAGGCCTATGGAGATCCAACTGCATGTTGTCATTAGGTATTAGTAAAATTCTTACACACTTTAATATCAATTTAAGCAGTCTTTTTAAAGCCTACTTTTTTTGAGGCCATTTTAATAGATGTATAGTAGTATTTCGTGGTTTTAATTTTTATTCACTATCTTATTTGCCACCTGTCGTCTGTCTCTTTGAAGTAGCTGTTAAATGTTTTGCCCCTTTAAAAAAAATGTTTTGTAGAGACAAGGTCTCACTGTGTTGCCCAGGCTGGTCTCAAACTCCTGGGTTCAAGCTACTCATCCCGATATTCTGAGATTACAGGCGTGAGCCACCACACCTGGCTTGCCCTTTATTTTTTAAAAAGTTGGATTGTTGTAATAATTCTTTGTGTATTCTGGATACAGTTTGTTTGTTTGTTTGTTTTAATCAGATAGAGGTTTTATTTTCTCTCAGTCTGTGGCTTGTCTTTGATTCTCCTACCAGTGTCTTTCAGCAAGCAGAAGTTTTTCATTTTGATGAAGTCCAGTTTGTTAATTATTTTCTTTGTGAATCATGTTTTTTTGGTTTCCTATTTAAGAAATCTTGCTTAATCCAAAGTTACAAAGATTTTCTCCTACAAAGTCATCTAGAATTTCGTAGTTCCAAGTTATACATTTAAGTCTTTCATCTATTTCAAGTAATTTTTGTTTTTCAAAGTATAAGTCAAGGTTAATTTTTTCGCATGTAGATATCTAGTTCTTCTAGTAGCATTTCTTGAAAAAACTGTCTTTTCTTCATTAAATTGCTTTGGCACCTTTGTTGAAAATCAATTCACCCCACACGTATGGTCTATTTCTGGACTCTGTTGCATTCCGTAGATCTGTGCATCTAATTCTCTTGCTAATACCAAATGTTCTTGATTGCTATAGCTTTTTAAGAAGTCTTGAAATCAGGTAGTATGAGTCTTCCAACTTTGTTCTTTTTAAAAATTGTTTTGTCTCTTTTACTTTTTTCATGTAAATTTTAGAATCAGCTTATTGATTTCTACCAAATCAATTCTTGTTGGGATTTTGATTAAGACTGCATTAAACTATGGATAGTTTGGGGGATGATTGATATCTTAATAATATTGAGTCAGCTGGACGCAGTGGCTCACGCCTATAATCCCAGCACTTTGGGAGGCCAAGGTCGGCAGATCACGAGGTCAAGAAATTGAGACCATCCTAACCAACATGGTGAAACCCTGTCTCTACTAAAAATACAAAAATTAGCTGGGTGTGGCAGCGCGTGCCTGTAATCCCAGCTACTCGGGAGGCTGAGGCAGGAGAATCCCTTGAAACTGGAAGGTGGAGGTTGCAGTAAGCCAAGATCATGCCATTGCACTCTAGCCTGGGCGACAGAGCTAGACTCCATCTAAAAAAAAAAAAAAATTTTTGAGTCTTCCGGTTCTTGAACATAGTATAATTTTATATTGCATGTTTTTTGGCATTATTATAAATTGTACTTTTAAAACTTTGAATTTCTAATTGTTTATTGCTAGTATTTAAAGAGGCAATTGACTTGTATATTGACCTTGTCTCCTGAGACCGTGCTAGAAAATACTTAGTTTAAAACTTTGAATTTCTAATTGTTTAAAGTTTAAAACTTTGAATTTCTAATTGTTTATTGCTAGTATTTAAAGAGACAATTGACTTGTATATTGACCTTGTCTCCTGAGACCTTGCTAGAAAATACTTAGTTTCCACTAGCTAAGTGGATTCTTTTGGAATAACAATATCTGCAAATAGTCGTACTAATTTTATTTTTTTAATGTGCCTCTTTGGGTAGAATCCTAGAATATTGGCTCTCTGCAGCCCACTATAGTTTAACAGCAGGTCACCTACCTTCCCCCTTATATTTTACAGTTGGGGAAAACAGTGCCCAGGGGGTTTATATGACTTACCGAAGTCTTACATCAAAAATAATAGCTCATTTTTAGAACTCTGGGACTAATTTTTTTTTCCAGATATGAAATTTACAGATTAAAATTGGGTATGAGCTACATGATTCATTCTCAACTAAAATCCATAGAGTTGGTCCTTAATCTTATTTTAAACAAAAATTTAAATCTCTCCATCCCATGAAGTCCTTTTTAATGACCAATTCCAGAATAAAACCAAAATCTACAAATTAGCATTTTCCTTACCTTCCTCATCTTTGTTGGTCCATATAATGGACCAATGGAAATAGTTAAAAGGTTAAAATACAGGATAAGAGAATAAAACAAGCCCGATGGTTCATAAACTGACTGGCATTCTCAAGGCTGGATTAGGATCCAGTTTTAGATAAGGAAAAAAGGTGATAGAAGTTTGGTCTTTGAATGTCAAAAGGTATATCCAAGAAGGGTTCTCTAGATGTACGGTGGTACAGATGATATTAAAATTTACTGGTTCAAGACCTTATTTTTCCTGACAGTCTTTTAGTTAGAAAGTGTTTTATTATGACTTTAGTCTTTCTTCCTATTGCACAAATTTTGTAACTATTCAGGTAATGACATCCTTTTAGATAACTTACTGTAAAAAGCTAAGAGATCACTCAGCATCTTCCCAAACTCAGCAATTTCTGCATAATAGTATTTTCCACTTGTCCCATCGTCTTCCATTTCATTTTTGTCCTTTTAATAGATTCTCTGTATTTCCTCAGAAGTAGGAAGCATAGTCCTTTCTTTTGCTCTTATCTATACCCAAAATGTGGACAAGGCTAATTTGGAGTAGAGTAGACAGCTAACCTCAGTAGTTTTAGAGTCCTGTGATGTTCATACTCAGATCAGAATGGCCAAACATAAGGACTTGCCTTATCTAAAAAGGAGATCTCCCTAGACAAATGAACTTGCCTATATTTGCTAGGTCATTTGTTACTTTGTATGCCACACATTTTAAATCATGCATCCCTATTTTGGTAAGGTTTTTTTTTTTATTTTGAAACTCAAGTACTACTGCATGCTCGTCTTGGGCTGGTGGATTATATTAACCTTTGGAGGTCTCTAAAGTACACTTTGTTTTAGGGCGTGATTGATTCAGAAAGAATGGATTTTGAGCTATTGCCAGATGATGAACGTCAGTGTGTAAAATGCAAAACTACATGCTTCATGTCGGCCATCTCCTGTTCTTGTAAACCTGGCCTGCTTGTTTGCCTGCATCATGTAAAAGAATTGTGTTCCTGTCCTCCTTATAAATATAAATTGCGGTAAGTAGGAAGAATGATTTTTTTTTGCCCCTATGGAAAACAGTTGATCCTTACTGAAAAGCTCAATGACACCCCAGTTCTAAGGCTGAAATGTTAAGTCTAAAACATCTAGTTTTCTCCAAATCTACACATGTCAAAGCTAAGTCTGGTGGTATTATTTCCAGATATAGATACACACTGGATGATCTCTACCCTATGATGAATGCATTGAAGCTTCGAGCAGAATCTTACAACGAATGGGCCTTGAATGTGAATGAAGCTTTGGAGGCAAAGATCAACAAGAAGAAAAGTATGTGATGCAGAAAGTGACTTGGTGATTGGCAAATTGGGGCTCATTGTGATGTTATCAAATTAAAGTCAACAAAACATTGCTTTAAACAGCCTAACTTCATCCTTAGCCCCTCTATGTAGCCAGGTTTACAGAGCACTAGCAGAGAAGGTTTAAAATCATCAGTGGATAAGGCAGATAGATGCCCGCATCACAGTGAAATTTTGGTATACGAGTTGTGCAACATTGCTTATTTAACAAAAAAAATACTGTTAGGAAATCTTTATTTTTGTCTCAGAAAAAGAAATTTCACATTTCATACAAAGCCTTTGAAAGCTTCTGTTTAAAAAAACAAGACAAAACATCTTGTGACAAAGGCAGTGTGACACTAAATTGGAGTCTCTGAAATGATAGTTTATCACTTCTTAGTTCTAATTAAGGTTAAGGTCACTGGTACTTTGAAATACTTTGAAAGTCACTGCTACCCTTTTTATCTCTCTTTTTTTCTTACAAAAATAGAGTTGTTTTTTGTTTTTTTAAATTTTAAGCTCAGGGGTGCATGAGCAGATTTGTCACAGGGGTACGTGAGCAGATTTGTCACACAGGTAAACTTGTGTCATGGGCGTTTTGTTGTACAGATTATTTCATCATCCAGATATTAAGCTTAGTACCCATCAGTTATTTTTCTGGATCCTCTTCCTTCCTCCTGCCCACCACCCTCCAATAGGCCCTACTGTGTGTTGTTCCCCTGTATGTGCCTGTGTGTTATTCCCCTCTACACATCTATGCGTTTTCATCATTTAGTTCCCATTTACATGTGAGAACATACAGTATTTGGTTTCCTGTTCCTGTGTTAGTTTGCTAAGGATAATGGCTTCCAGCTTCATCTATGTTCCTGCAAAGGACATGAGTTCGTTCTTTTTTATGGCTACATAGTATTCCATTGTATATATGTACCATGTTTTCTTTTTCTTTTTTTTTTTTTGAGACGGAGTCTCACTCTGTCACCCAGGCTGGAGTGCAATGGTGCGATCTTGGCTCACTGCAACCTGCCTTCCAGGTTCAAGCGATTCTCCTGCCTCAGCCACCTGAGTAGCTGGGATTATAGGCACGTGCCACCGCGCCCAGCTAATTTTTGTATTTTTAGTAGAGACGGGGTTTCAACATCTTGGCCAGGCTCGTCTCAAACTCCTGACCTTGTGATCCACCCGCCTCGGCCTCCCAAAGTGCAGGAATTACAGGCGTGAGCCACCGCGCCCGGCCCACATTTTCTTTACCCAGTCTATTGTTAATGGGTATTTAGGTTGATTCTGTGTCTTTGCTATTGTGAATAGTGTTGCAGTGAACATACGTGTGCATGTGTCTTTATAATGGAATGATTTATATTTGGGTGTATTTATATACCCAAAGGAATATAATGGCATTGCTCGGTCTAATGGTATTTTGGTCTTCAGGTCTTTGAAGAATCGCCACACTGTCTTCCACAATGGTTAAACTAATTTACACTTCTACCAACAGTGTATAAGCATTTCTTTTTCTCCACAACCTCACCAGTATCTGTTACTTTTTAATAATAGCCATTCTGACTGGAATTAGATGATATCTCATTGTGGTTTTGATTTGCATTTCTCTAATGATCAGTGATGATGAGCTTTTCTTCATGTGATTGTTGGCCACATGTAAGTCTCTTTTGGGAAAGCATCTTTTCTTTTTGCCTACTTTTTTAATGGGGTTGTTTGCTTTTTTCTTGTAAATTTAAGTTCCTTATAGATGCTGGATATTAGACCTTTGTTGGATGCATACTTGCAAATATTTTCTCCCATTCTGTCGGTTGTCTGTTCACTCTGATAATAGTTTCTTTCATTGTTCAGAAGCTCTTTAATTAGATCCCATTTGTCAGTTTTTGGTTTTGTTGCAGTTGCTTTTGGCATCTTCATGAAATCTTTGCCTATGTCTGTGCCTATGTCCTGAATGATGTTGCCTAGGTTGTCATCCAGGGTTTTTATAGTTTGGGGTTTTACATTTAAGTCTTTAATCGCTCTTGAGTTAATTTTTGTATATGGTGTAAGGAAGGGGTCCTGTTTTAATCTTCTGCATATGGCTAGCTGTTATTCCAGCACTATTTATTGAATAAGGAATCTTTTCTCCATTGCTTGTTTTTGTTAGATTTGTTGAAGCTCAGATAGTTGTAGGTTTGTGTTTTTTGAGTTCTCTATTCTGTTCCATTGGTCTGTGTGTCTGGTTTTGTACCAGTCCATTTCTCTGTTTTCACTTGCTTTCGTTTCTGTAGCTCAACACATAACTGTACCCCCTTTTATTTAGGGGAGAGGAGCAATATCATTGTCTATGAGTCTAGTGTGGTCTGGTAACTGAGCACACTAATTACTCACTAACTGGAGAATAAAATGCAGGAGGAAGAAGTGGTTCAAGCCATAGTAAGATTTATATTTGCTTTTCTTTCTTTTTTTTTAAGACAGGGTCTTGCTCTGTGACCTTGACTGGAGTGCAATGGCATGATCATGGCTCACTGCACCCTTGAACTCCTGGGTTTAAGTGATCCTCCTGTTTTAGGCTGTCCAATAGTTGGGACTACAGTTGTGTGTCATCATGCTGGGCTAAAGTCTTTAATTTTGTAGAGATGGGATCTTGCTGTGCTGACCGGGTACATAGGCATGAGCCACTGTACCCAGCCTAAAACATGTTCGATCTTAGTGTTTCCATATTTAAGTTCAACTTTAGGCACTTGTTTAAGGAACTCCATGCTCGGCTGGGCTTGGTGGCTCATGCCTGTAATCCCAGCACTTTGGGAGGCCGAGGCAGGCGGATTATGAGGTCAGGGGTTTGAGACCAGCCTGGCCAACATAGTGAAACCTTTGTCTACTAAAAAAAACAAAAAGAAAATTGGCTGGGCCTGGTGGCGGGCACCTGTAGTCGCGGCCACTCAGGAGGCTGAGGCAGGAGAATTGTTTGAACCCAGGAGGTGGAGGTTGCAGTGAGACGAGGTAGCGCCTGGGCAACAGAGCAAGACTCCATCTCAAAAAAAAAAAAAAAAACTCCATGCTCAGCCACCACCCTGCAAAAATTAAATCAGCAAATTTATTAATGATTTAAAACATTGCAAGAATTTGTAAGTTACATTTCTAGACAATAACTGGCAAAAGCAGTCTCCTCTGAATTTCATACAAGTAGTAATGAACGTAATGATTACAGAAAAGATGACTTTTTTCTTCATTCCTAGGCCTTGTCAGCTTCAAGGCTTTAATTGAAGAATCTGAAATGAAGAAATTCCCAGACAATGATCTTTTGCGACACCTTCGCTTAGTCACACAGGATGCAGAGAAGTGTGCGTCTGTTGCACAGCAATTGCTTAATGGCAAAAGGCAAACTAGGTATGTGCTTCTGACTGCATGAGTATGGATTCCTTGGCACCTATGTTTGGAAACCTGTTGTGACTCCTTCTGTCTTGAATTTCTGTGACCACCTGGGTGTGGTGGACATATATATGTTCTTATATGGCTTCCTTGGGCCTTTGTCTTTATAGATATCGATCTGGTGGAGGGAAATCCCAAACTCAGTTGACAGTGAATGAGCTCCGGCAGTTTGTAACACAGTTGTATGCTCTTCCATGTGTCCTCAGTCAAACACCATTGCTGAAGGTAACCATAGAGGGATGTGTGGAAGAATACTTGGGTAATCCTGTATTTTGTAAATAAGCTAGATTGATTACTAAGTAATCTTCTTTGATGATTAATATGTACATTTATCTGCAGATGCTTTTAATAACACATTGAGTGGTATGTGTATAGAAAAAGATTATAGTAGGCCCACAGAGGGGAAATAAAGTTGGAAATTTTTACTTTGAAAGTGACCTCAGCTGGTTCAAGTTGGGATAAGCTCTCGGTTATAGTCACTTAGTGTTTGCCGTCAGTTGGCTTATGTGTTATCTTATTTACCTATATTATTACTAGAATTAAATGGGATGGTAAAGGATCTCATTGAATATGAATTTAAGATTCTAAGTTTTAAAGAAGCCAATTACTGAAATTACTGTTTTGATATAACAACCTGTATATTTTTTTTAGGATCTCTTGACTCGTGTAGAAGATTTTCAACAGCATAGTCAGAAACTACTCTCTGAGGAAATGCCTAGTGCTACGGAGCTGCAGGACTTGCTAGATGTCAGCTTTGAATTTGATGTTGAACTTCCACAGCTTGCTGAGATGCGTATCCGTTTGGAACAGGCCCGTTGGCTGGAAGAGGTGCAGCAAGCTTGCCTTGACCCCAGCTCCCTTACTTTAGATGATATGAGACGTCTCATAGACCTAGGGGTAGGGCTGGCCCCGTATTCAGCAGTGGAGAAGGCTATGGCCCGGCTGCAGGAACTGCTCACAGTGTCAGAGCACTGGGATGACAAAGCCAAGGGTCTCCTCAAGGCCAGGTAAAAAAGCAAACGTATTTCTCTTTCTTTGGGAAGGTTGGACAGTTATCTCCATCCTAAGCATAGAGCACAATGATTGGTATATGGCAAGTGCTCAGTAGCTGTAGTTACTATGCATGTGGAAGATATGTAGAAATAGCTGAGATACTTGGAGCTGCTTTGGGACCTGAATAAAATAATGTTAATTTTTAAAAACTAATTATAAAATGAATAATTCAATTGGACACACCTTTTCTAGAGTTGGTTTAATGAAATTTCCCTGGATCCTGTTAATATCCTGTCTTTTGGAGAGGAAAATATTTACAAATAGGTGAAGCTGTTTAAACTCACAGTTAGCATATAAGGTTCCAAGGAGTCTTAAAGAGAAATGTCTGAGAGTTAATAGGAACTGTTCTGTAAGAAAACAGTGCAGATAATTTTCAACAGGAACAGACAGTGCCATTTGAAAAAATTTATTTGCCATACTGAATTTTCTTTGACATGCTATCTTTTTGGTAACCATAAGAAAAATGAACCATCATATAAAATGCTTAGAAGTCTGTGTTTGCGTTTTGTAGGCCACGGCATTCATTGAATAGCCTTGCTACGGCAGTAAAGGAGATTGAGGAGATCCCCGCATATCTTCCCAATGGTGTAGCTCTGAAAGACTCAGTGCAGAGAGCCAGAGACTGGCTTCAGGATGTAGAGGACCTGCAGGTTGGTTTCAAAAAGTATATACAGAATGTGTAAGTGCATCCATAGAGAGCAATATTGGAAAGTTGTGAAGAATAATATGTTGGATTTCACTGCACAGATTCAATATTTTAGGCGTTGACCAGAAGACTAATTCTATTCATACTTATTTGGATGTATTTACCAGCTATTACCCTGACCAGTTGTCTCAAATATTTAAAGCTTAGGTAATGTAACCAACTTTTTCTGGGATCTGGGGAGTCTTTCATAACAAACTTGAGTACTTGACTGCAGATTGAGGCCAAAGAGCTAACAATGAAAGTAGTGAGAGAAAGAGTTGTTTTCTGCTTTTTGATGAGTATTATTACCTCTTATTGGCTTGTCCACAACTTTGGAGTTCAAACAATCAGTAATAGCAAATTCAGTGAATCTAGTTATATGATTAAATGCCCAAACAAAACCCCAAGGCCCAGAATTTTCTTGAAGTAGTGACTTAAATGTACCCTCCCAACCCTACAAAAGAAATAAAACCTACCCCTTTCCAAAGTAATTATCCAAAATACCCAAAGTCATTTCTACCAAGTATTTATGGTCTTATTATGCTAGATGTTATACTTATTGACCTGTATGTTAGTTTAAAAAAAAATTAAAACTTATGCCATTGTTAAGGTACAAAAATAATGCATTCTGTAATATGATTTTCTCAGTTTTCAGACGACTGGCTGAATGACTTAATTTGAAAAGTGTTTGATGGGGAATGTCTTCCTTTATCTTTCTTGTCATCATACACCAACAGGTCTTACTGACCTGTTGAGAAAAAAAAAGTCTCAAGTTCTGTTTTGTTGAAGCCTTCAGATTTTAGGAATAAAATACTATCTATCTGTCTTTCTGAATATTTGTATAATTTTAACTGGTGCTAATTGGCTAGTCACTAACAAGAAGTACCAAACAGGGCAATTCTAGACAAATGTTTGCAACAAAACATCTGGGCATCTGTTGTTGTTAATAGGGAAAAGAAGATACGTTGTTTAAGGAGATTGCATGATTAAAGACTGACTCCAGCAAGCCAAAGAAAAAAACCAAGGAAGTATTAACAATGGACATAAACTTCCTTAATGAGAGTTTAGATGCAGGCACTTGTCAATGATAGTTGGTACTGTAGTAATTAGTTTTAGTCATGGTCCTCCTTTTTACTCCATGATTGGTAGCAGCCAGAAGGTGCAGTCATGGCAATAAGGAGAGGCTGGCATATAAAATCAGAAAGCAAGGGCATGCTTCTGATGGGTTTATTTCCTTCATATTTTATATGTATATGTTGCTTACTATGCTTGCAACAGTGCCATTAAGGGCAAAAGGCAAGTTTTGCTTCATTCCTGAAAAAGTAGCTTAAATTTTTTTGCATAATATATTTAAGGACTAATAGACATGACTAACAACAAGGAACTACTTCATATTTAGTGGATTATTTATTTTTAAATGTTATACAGCTTTCTGTTTTACACATAGGAAGTACTCTGATACCTAAATTAAATATAGGAATAGCATGTAATTTATGAGTCACATTCTTTAAGTGTCAATCAGAACATTTATGCCCTAACAGTTTTAATCTTGTAAGAATAAATACCAAAGGCAGTGAAATAGCAACCTACCCCATCTTCCCTAGTTGTCCTAAAAATGTCCCTTATGGCTGTTTATCTAACCCAGGAACACACGTTGCACCTAACTGGCAAATTGTTAAGTTTCTTTTAATCTTGCAGTGTTTTCCTCCCCACCCCACTTTTTCTCATGTCACTGACAGTTATCCTGTGGTATGTTCCACCTTCTGGATTTGTCTGGTTGTTTCTCTGTGGAGTGTTCTATTCTCTGTATTTCCTATAAATTGGAAGTTAGTTTTAAAGCCCTGATGTATCCAAGTTAAACATTTTTTAATAGAATGAATTAAACTGTCAGGTAATATTGTATATTCTATATTGTCTCACAATAGGAGACGTAATTGGATGACCTACCATTAGTGATGCTAAGTTTTACATTGTACTGGAGCAACACCAATCCATTTCATCCTCCGTAATCTAATGCTTTTACTCTCCTGCTAGTTTGGCTATCTCTTTCTCAAAATATAGTTCCCAGACCAGCAGTATTAGCATTGGCAATAGCAGCTTCACCTGGGAACTTGTTAGAAGTGCAAATTTATGGATCTTCCTCTAACCTCTACTGAATTAGAATATTTGGGGATGGGACTAAGGAAACTGTGTTTAAATAAGCCTTCCAGATGATTCTTATGCATGCTAAAGTTTGAGAAACACTGGGCTGTCTCAACTCATATTTTAGTGTCCTGAATTATTTATGTTGAGTTGCTTTAATTCATCATTGGTGAGTGGACTGGAGTAAAATATTGTTTTGTTGCTTTTTATTTGTGTAATTCAGTGTGAGAGTCTTGAGTTAGTACAAACCTTCATTTCTGTTGAACTCCACCTTAAAAAAGAATAAAAACCACCACCACCACCACCACCACCAAAACTCAAACTAGGTTCTCTGAAGTATTTGTGTAATAAAGGGACAAATGTCACTTCTACCCCCAACATCATTGGTCAGCTGGCAGTTTATTTAATCAACATTTGTGAATTTAGCATGCTAAGATCATGAACCAATCTGAATTATGCTTTTTCTATTTTTCATAGAGGTATTCTTTTTTCCAAACTGCTATAATTTTTCTTATTAGGCTGGAGGACGTGTGCCAGTGTTAGACACACTCATAGATCTTGTTACACGAGGCCGATCTATCCCAGTACATCTGAATTCTTTGCCAAGACTGGAATCCCTAGTAGCTGAGGTTCAGGCATGGAAAGAATGTGCTGTTAATACATTCTTGACTGAGAATTCTCCATATTCTCTCTTAGAGGTAAGTTTATAACCAGCTCATCTGCAAGACCTTAGATCTCCTAGTTTGGTAAAACATGCAGTTCATCATGTACAAAGATGACATCATAGATTAATCTATATTCTGTGAGTTGTTATTCCAGTAAAGCCAGGGTGATTCTTCTAATCTTCTGGTGAAGCAACCTTTAAATGTTTTCTTGATTCATTTAGGATAGCAGTTAGAATCCAAAGAAGAAAACTTTTTCCTGTTAGGTGAAATTCCTCTGTGTTGAAATTGGACTCTTAAACTTGACCATGCTTCACCCACCTGAATTTAGTAAGCCTGATAAATGATCTCCCCCATCTTTTAAAAGTGCTTTAGGCCAGGCACAATGGCTCACACCTGTAATCCTAGCACTTTGGGGAGGCCAAGGTGGGTGGATCACAAGGTCAGGAGTTCGAGACCAGCCTGGCCAATATGGTGAAACCCCATCTCTACTAAAAATAAAAAAAATTAGCCGGGCATGGTGGTGTATGCCTGTAGTCCCAGCTACTCGGGAGGCTGAGACAGAAGAATCACTTGAACCCGGGAGGGGGGGGTTGCAGTGAGCCGAGATAGTGCCACTGCACTCCAGCCTGGCGACAGAGTGAGACTCCATCTCAAAAAAAAAAAAAGTGCTTTAGATGGACATTCTGTATTTTCTGTAAGCTGTTGCTTGTGTGTCATGACTGGGATCAGTCAGTATATAACACATTTTTTACTTGTTAATTGAATCAGGAATCAGTGGATCTTTCATGCGCCTTCTTCCATCTCCCTTTTGTAAAAGAGAGTCTCAGCGTTGACTCCTGAGTCTCTCAGGAGAAGATGTTCCAAAGAAAATCTTCAGTACTAAGAAATGCACATCTTTTTTACTGCTTAGGCTTTTATTTTGGGACTTCTACCTAATGCTTTCTCTGAAATTTATTTTACCATTGGTTGTGCTTTGTCCCACATTAGGTGCTGTGTCCTCGATGTGATATTGGCCTTTTGGGATTGAAAAGGAAGCAGAGAAAGTTAAAGGAGCCCTTGCCAAATGGAAAGAAAAAAAGCACCAAATTAGAGAGTCTGAGTGACCTGGAGAGAGCTTTAACTGAAAGCAAAGAGACTGCTTCAGCTGTATGTAGGGGTTTTTTTCTTCTCCTTTCTGTGTTGTTGAGAAGAATAATTTTTTCTGGTTTATAGGAATTTAGAGAAGGCAAGTAGAGTAACTTGAAAGTGCTCAGTTTTACTGAAAAGACTTTTTGAAAATTGTCAAGTGTAAGAGTTTTGAATGGTAAGATGCATAGAGGTGCGAAAAATTGAGGGTAGGCTTCCCAGTCAAGAGTCTTGCAGGTGCAGAAACAGTCTTGTCAGTGCCTGTGGATTGATCCAGGAATGCTGACCAAAGATATTGGGCTAATATTAATAGATATATGAAACTGCAGTGCCAATTTATTAATTTACAGTAAGAAGGACATTTAAAAGTTCGCTGGATACTTTGATACTCATCTGGAAGACCTTAACATCTCTGACCTGTATTTAGTAAACACTGTTCATTCAAAGATGATAGTTTCAAGAAGATGAAGCAGTGTATAACCTGTGTTACACACTGAGCATCTAATCAGGATGAAGGAGGGATAGCTATGTGATGCCTTTAATGGCACAAAGCATTGCCCGTCCTAGAGTGGGAATGTATACCGAATGGGTTCATCCTTGGATCCAGGCATCTTCTCCCATTGATTTCTTTGTAGCTGCCAAACCTCTTGTGAGAGACATGGGTTGCCTTGATTTATTTACGTATTTTGACACAGATGTTCTCTGGTGTATATTTGGTTGGGTTCTAGACAGATTTCTGCTATCAGAGGTCCTCCATTCCATCTGTGGTTCGTTTTTATAAAAACTAACTGAAAGTTACAGTCTCTCTCTCCTGAGATGTATATATGTCAGTTTGACACTTTATATGCAGTATCTTTCATAGATTTTAGTCTGTGTCCATCTAGTCTTTAGACCCCTGGTTTAAGAATTCTCCCTACACATTATCTGTTAATTTGTGGTAGAACTCAAAGGTTAGTCATTTGCTTTCCATTTCTAAGCTGTGAGAAGTTACCTTGTTATCATATAACCCACACATATTACCTGTGTATCATATTTACAAAATAAGTGGATTTTTAAAAAATTTTGTCCACAACCTTGTCTTTTTTTTTTTTTTTTAATATACCAAAGGTCTTTTGCTTTTAGGTTTTGTTTTTTTTTTTAAGAGATAAATGGAGAGTTTATTCTGGCCTTGTAAGGGTGCTTCATCTGGTGACTTGTGATGGATCTGAAAGTGGATAGATGTGATCATTAGAAATGGTTTAACTGTGACACATTTTTTTTGAGAACTTGTTTACTATGTGTCAGGCAAAGAGTGCCCTTAACTTGTCATCTCAGCCCTGTGAGGCGTTCACTGTTATCACCTCTGTTTTACACATGCAAAAATTAGAAATTTAGCCACAGTGCAATATGTGACCCCAGGTCACTCACATAGCTTAGTATGAGGCAGAGTCAGGATTTGAATACAGATAATCTACTCAGGATCCTATGCTCTTAACCAATAGGACTTTGAGTTTTAGGGAAAGGCTGAGTTCTCTATGACATCATCCTTGACTGTTAACTCTTTTTCAGATGGCAACTCTTGGGGAAGCCCGCTTAAGGGAAATGGAAGCCTTGCAGTCTCTCAGACTTGCCAATGAAAGGAAATTGCTGTCGCCTGTCCAAGATGTGGATATAAAAATCTGCCTATGTCAGAAGGCACCAGCTACCCCTATGATCCAGTGTGAACTGTGCAGGGATGCTTTCCACACCAGTTGTGTGGCAGTACCCAGTATTTCACAGGGCCCCCGAATCTGGCTCTGTCCCCATTGTCGGAGGTCAGAGAAACCTCCATTAGAGAAAATTCTGCCCCTGCTCGCCTCCCTGCAGCGTATCCGAGTTCGTCTTCCTGAGGGAGATGCACTTCGATATATGATTGAAAGAACCGTGAACTGGCAGCACAGAGCCCAGCAACTACTTTCATCAGGGAATCTTAAATTTGTGCAAGATCGAGTGGGCTCAGGACTGTTATATAGCAGATGGCAAGCCTCAGCAGGACAGGTGTCAGACACAAGCAAGGTGAATCTGGACTTTTCTTGTTGGGTTATTGGAATTTTTGCAAAGCTCTGTACCTTTCTCTTGAACCTGTACCTTTGGTGTTGCTATTCCCTTGGTGATCACTTTACTGTTACCAGCACCCACTTTACCTGTAGCTTCCCACTTCAAGAGCATGCAGGTATCCCATATTCTTTTAGTTTCCTCTGCTCCTAATAGAATTTGTTTTTCAGGCATCTGTTTTTATAGAACACATATATATTTACCTTTTCATAGATACAAATAATTTTTTCATTTATATGTGTGCTGACCCATATATATTTTACATATACATATATGATGTATCTTTAAATCTTTGCTTGACTAAAAAGTTTTTTACCTTGCTTCTTCTCATGTAAGTCAATTAGTAGAAAGGGAAAGTGCTTCCTGCCTCTTATCTCTTTTTGGAAGGTAAGTTTTTGGAAGAAGCGTTTGAGCACTATGTTATTTCAGAGGAGAACTCCTGGGTTTCACATCATTTGCGATCTTTCTGTTTTGACCATCACTGGATGGGTAGAGTTTTCTGTCATCCTCCATAGGTGGCTGCAGTAAAAGAATGTGAAGACAACAAAAAAGAACAATCAGGAAGGGAGTATTCAATTGTTTTAATAAAGTTAATCTGATGTTTTTTAATTTGATAGATATTTTTGTACCAGAGATATCACAACTCTTGTGCCATATAAGCACAGACACATAGTTTATATGAGTTAAATTGTTGCTAAGATCAGAGATGAGGTCCAGAAAAAATAGTCTCTCTGTCCTGTTTGTTTCCTTGGTTTTTTATTTCTTTGCAGGCTTTCAAAATATAGTGCCCGACACATAGCAGATGATGAATCAAATATTTGTTGCGTACATGAGTTGTGGCATCTGTGCACACTCCCAAAGTGGAGTCATTAGTGTTCTTTACCCAGGATGTGCTAGGAGTTTACTTTTCCTATTAAAGGGAAAGGACACAACTATTACTTATTAATTCATGTTCAAAGAAGTGTTTCCCCTAGCTCCTTTAATAAAACACTAAGGAAGATAGGGAAGTGGTTATGGGTGACTTCTGACAGGTCCTCATTTGGTTTACTCGGAGGGATACATATGTGTTCATTGTATTTTAATCTTCAATAAGGAGAATTAGAAAAAGATTAAAAGACTGTATGATCTGTTCTCACACTGAGAAAATGGCTTATTTCCCAGTGGTCTTTACATCTCTGAAATCAGTCCAAGTAAAACTGGAAAGATTAAAGGCTTGATCTTTGGGAGGATATGAGTTGATTTGGCCAGTTCTGAAATGCCAGGAGACTCTTCAGTAGGGGAAAATCAAGTTTTTTTTTTTTTTCCTGGTTGCCTGCCTGGGTAAAGCAAGCTTGTGTCATTGGACTAATGGGAGTATGTTTAATCCTAAAGAGATTTTATTATAAAATGTTTTCCCTCCATTAGGTATCTCAGCCTCCTGGCACAACATCATTTTCCTTGCCTGATGACTGGGACAACAGAACCTCATATTTGCACTCTCCCTTCTCCACTGGACGGAGTTGTATCCCCCTCCATGGTTTGTATTTTGTTATTATTATGTTGACCGCTGGATAGTAATGAGTTACCTTGTATTACTGGATTTTTGTTATAGATGATCAAGTACCATAAAAAAGGACTTCATAATGAAATGTAGGATATATAGGCTATTATGTATTTGCAGAATAGGGAAGGGATCCTATTTAAAGGCGTCTAAATGGAAAGGAACAGAGAGGAAGGCTTTATATCCATTGTCCTCAGGGATGAAAGGGTTCATGCCACACCAACTGATAACCAGACACTGGCGTCTAAGTCACAGGCTCCCTTGTTGCTTCATTACTTAGGAGACTTGTGGAGAATCTTAGGGATAATCCACATTTGCTAGAGTCCTGGTCCTCAGTCACAGCATCGCATTGTGTGTCTAGTAATGTGGTTAGCGCTCCTGGATCTACTCAGACTGTTTATGCTGTGGGCCATCAGTTTGTTTCTATGCTTTCTTTTTTTTTCTTTTTTGATCGCCTGTAGACTAAGTATCATCTGATGTTTCTGTGCTTTCTATTAGAAGCCATCAAGGCAGAAGTACAATCTCTTCATTAGCAATAAGTTACATGAGAAGGGGATTTAGTGTAGAATTAATACTAGTAATCAGAAGACTTAGGAAATCTAGTTTTGGTTCTGTTTATTGTGGTTTTAGGCACGTTAAGTAAACCTCACTTAAACTGAAGGTAATTTGCAATTTAAGAAGGAGAGGGTAGTAGTATGAGGGGCAGTCCTTCTGTTTGTCTCATAGATCCAAATGTGAATGTGAAACACCCTTTGTTGTTAACATTCTGATTTGATCTGTCTTTAACAGGCGTTAGTCCAGACGTGAATGAACTATTGATGGAAGCCCAGCTGCTCCAGGTATCCCTTCCTGAAATTCAGGAACTTTACCAGACTTTACTTGCAAAGCCAAGCCTTGCTCAGCAGACTGATAGAAGCTCACCAGTGAGACCCAGCAGTGAGAAGGTGAGTGTCTGAGAGGCTTCTGGGCAAGGCACAGTCTAGGGTGGAGATATGCTATTTAGTGTCATTCTATCTAAATAGTTTGGTGAATGAGATGGTATCTTTGATCCAGAAAAGGATGCAAACTCTCTACCTCACATTTCTGCTCCTAAGGCTGTCAGTGAGAAGATAGGTGCCGGACATCATCTGCTACGGTTTGGGTATGGAGCCTGGATTTTGTTCCTGTTTTAAGTCACTGTGTGAATATTTTCTTTCTTTTTAGCAAATGCCTTCTCATCATTCCCAAGTGGTAATGGTGAGAAGCACGGTTATTTTTCCCCTATAAGAGAAATACTATAAAGATGATTGGAAAGGCACTTTGGGATAAACTCTTAGAATCAAAGATATTCTTAGAGTCAACATTTTAACATGCTTTCTTTTACTCCTCCAAACCAAACAAGACAGCTGGTGTGAGGACTGGATGATTAGACTGACCCATTTTGAATGCTGACTTACTTGAAGGATAGTCCTTAATATTCTGTTTCTTAACATAGTTAAGGATACTGCTGCTGCCACTTCTTCTAGTGAACTGACTGACCTATCACATTTAAGGCCCCTGAGAATACTAACTGGGAAGCCTGAAGCTAAATTAGGGAAGAACTTCTCTAAAGATAGCATGAGGGCTAATGTTGGCATTTAGAATTTCATTTTTCATTATGATACCGAGTAGTATGGCATGATCGTTGAATGTATTCAGTTAATACACCTTACTCCTATAAGGTGTGGGGGTGTACATCCTTAAAGAAGGAAGATACTAGTGTGGTTCCTCAGGAGCCTATAGGTCAAAGGATAGACAAACACCTAGACAGAAACGATAGAGTAGTTAGTCATTCAGGGATTTGGTGAAAGGAAGACTCTTAGTGGGCACCTCTCCATCTTCTGGTATTGGCTGGCTAATTTGAAGGGTAATCACGTCTTTAACATTCGTTTTTCCAGTGATCCTTTGGTAGCACTAACAGTGACAAGGGAAGGAAGTATGTTAAACCCAAACTGGTTAAGACTGGGAGGGGAGTGGTTAAGATGCAGTATTTTTTTTCTGTGTAGAGTGGGGGATCATCTGATTTCTAATTTACATGTTCTCTTTAGCTTCACTAGTTTTAGTAATAGGTGAACCATAGGCTAAAATTGAACTTTCCTATCTTCCATCCAGAATGACTGTTGCCGAGGGAAGCGAGATGGAATTAACAGTCTTGAGAGAAAACTGAAGAGACGCCTGGAAAGAGAGGGCCTCTCCAGTGAGCGGTGGGAACGAGTTAAGAAAATGCGGACCCCTAAAAAGAAGAAAATTAAACTGAGCCACCCCAAGGACATGAACAATTTCAAGTTAGAGAGAGAGCGTAGCTATGAATTAGTTCGTTCTGCTGAAACTCATTCCCTGCCCTCAGACACATCCTATTCCGAACAGGAGGACTCTGAGGATGAAGATGCCATCTGCCCAGCTGTGAGCTGCCTGCAGCCAGAAGGAGATGAGGTCAGTGAGGTTTGGGCCATAGAGGACATGCTTTCCCTTAACTCAGAAACCCTGTAAGCTAGACCTCATCTCGCTGGGTCTTTCTCTTCTGCTTATCTGCTTTGAGCTGATCTGAATGGATTGCTCAGCCCTCCCCCCACTGATATCTGTGCTCTTACCATCGTTCCTGGGTCTCCTCCCTTTTCTTGAAGAAACGCTTGTTCTTCCCTTTTTCCTTTTCTTGCTCTTCCAGCTTTCACCTTCCCGGCGCTAAGAAGGTGGGAGGGATGCTGATGTAATGCCCTTTGGCTTATCACAGGGCAGCGCTGTCTTTACCCCAAAGCAGACACGACTTGAAGAATGACTTTGACTCGGTTGCTTTGGCTAAGGGACCAGCTACACTCATTTGGCTTAGCTGTTGTGCCAGAGGTCCCAGTGGTGGGACAGTGGCCGTTATTGGCAAACGGCCTGAATTTCTTGAGGCTGGACTGCCCAATTTTGAATCCATTTTTTTCCTCTGAAAACCCCATCTTCCTGCTCTTTGTAACCAGGTGGACTGGGTCCAGTGTGATGGCAGCTGCAATCAGTGGTTTCATCAGGTCTGTGTTGGTGTCTCCCCAGAGATGGCAGAGAAAGAAGACTACATCTGTGTGCGCTGTACTGTGAAGGACGCACCAAGCCGAAAGTAAAAAACACAAAAACAGATACCCCCCCTACTTAATGTAATTCAGGACTCCAACCAAGAGGATTTCTTCAAATCTCAGCAAAGCTACAGGACTGGTACTCAAGCCAGCCTGTAAACGGTGCTATTTCTATTCCTTATGGGATCATTTTTCCAGGACTCTTTGAAGAAAAGAAAAAACAACTAAAAAATTTTTTGACACTTTTTGTATTTTTTCCTTAAGAGCTGTTTGTGGTTGTTGAGGTTTGAAAAGCTGACTGTTTTTTGCAGGGGTTCCCACCAATTTGGAAGGCATTGAAGCTTGCACCTTTTCATGTACAGCATGAAAATTTTACCTCTGTCTGGGATTTACCAGCTTAAGAGTCCAACTCACTTCCAGTGCCCAGAAGGGCACCCACCAGAAATTCCAGTAAATCCTCATTTGAGGAAGCTCTCCCTTGTTTACTCCTTTACCAGATTGGGGAAATTTTTAAGTTTTTCACTTAGGGGGGTTTTGTTTGTTTCTTCTTTTTCTTTATCCACTTTTCTTTTTCCTGGTAGACTAGGTTTATTTATCTGAGCAATAACTTCCGTGTTGGTTTCCGTGGCTGGAATTAAAACAAAACAAAACAAACTTCCGAACAGTGTGTTGGTGCTTTAGCAATTGGTTGATGTACAGAACACAAATGTCTAGTTTCTAGTGTCACTGATGAACTAGTGATGTAGAAAAGAGACTTCTCTGTAAGTAATTGCCACAGCTGTATTTTGGCTTTCTCCCTGCCCCTTTCTTCCACCCCTATTTTTTGGTAGCTTGTATCAAATGTTACAGTTTATATTGTGGAATAAATCCTTCATCCTAACATAACACTAAATGCTGATTATTTAGAGCCATTAAAGCACAGCTTCTTCTGCGCCTCTCCAGTGTGGGCTTACACAGCCAGAAGGGGCTGCTTGCTTTTGCTTCCGCCCAGCCGGGTTGCAGTGGCAGTGAATGTTAGCCTGCAAACAACATAGGGGATTCTTCTTTTGTGTCCTGCTCTGTTTGGTGGGCCATAGGCCTACAGCCCTCACTAACAAAGAACCCCTCTGTCTTTAAGGACTAGAACCTGTCTTTAAAGCTGTGCTCTTTTTACTAAAGCTTTCTCGGAGTGTTGGCAAATCATTTCAATCCTCAAATCAGTCCTCCTTGTGGAATGATGCCATTATTATATTTGAATTGACAGGAGAACTTGGTTTTAGGGTTAAGACGTTGGAAGGAAATCTAAGGAAAATTAATCTTCATAGTGGTTGGGTTTAGTATATGTCTTGAGAGGAGACTTGTGAATTCCCAGGCTCTGCCTCCTGGTTCTCGTTCTCATTTCTTTCTAACTCTAGCTGTCATTACTGGCTGTGGATAGCCCATAGTTATTTTCCTTGCTTTTCTTTTTTAAAGGGCTCTGTTCTGCAGTGGAGAAGACATTCCGGTGAACAGAACAGACTTTTGCTTACTTTTTCCTATTCTGTTGCCAATATTTGTTTTCCCCACATTCTACAGCCATAAACTTGAAGATGAGGAAAATTGGTGGGTCTTTAATAAAACAACAACAAAAACAGCAGTTTGTGATATAGCAGAGATTTAAATGTACTCTTCCCTTTTATGCACTTCAAATAATTAAATCTCTTTAAGAATGACTTCTAGTTGTCTGCAGTTTTCTGCAGTTGTTGTGATTGTTTCTCCTCGTCTGATGGGGGTTCTGGGGCCAGTGGAGAATAATAGTCTCCAGAGTACGATCTGGAATCATTGTGGTTTGGCCTTGTTAGTATTCAAATTCTTAGAACCCCCTTCCTCACCCCCGACATTGAGATATGATCCCAGCTGTCCCGGTCCTTTCTTCTATTGAGAAATTAAGCTTAAAAGAAGACTCTGCTGCTAGTATAAAGCCACTGCTTATTTAGAGAGCTTTTGCCATCTAGTACGCACAACCTCTGCCCCCATCCCCACTAGTTTGTCGTCTTCACCTGTGGGTGGTACACAGTCCCTGACGATAGCATCCTTGAGAAGATAGGATCTTTGTACCTGTGAGTGAAGCAGAAAAGGTAGGCATGTGTGTATTTGAATCACACCCTCCCTGGATGAGAACCACTGACCATTTTACATGTGATAATGCTGAAGTTAAAGAGAATGTCAGTTGCCCAAAGCTATACAACTAGTAAACAACGAAACTTGGGTTTTTGGTCTTCCCATTCTCTTATAGTGTTCCTCCTACGTCATACACCATCACACTACCAGTGAACACAAAGATACATTTGCTTTCCAGTGTATGCCTTCTGTTTGTTGTATCCCTAAAATGACTACAGACTGATGTTGTCATCTGAAAACCATGTTTCATTGTGTGTTAGCTCTGAAGCTGGCCTGTACCAGAGAAACCTCTGAACTTGCAGGGAAACATGATAAAATGCACACAGAAACTGACATTTCAGTTTCCATCTCAGTAGTCCTGCAGGTATGTGAGGTGGGAGAGGGGAAGGACTGTGTTAAGTTAGAGCCTGAGCCAGGAGGAGGGTCAGTGGGTAAAGAGAATCTGGTGAACTTGGGCCGGCTTTAGCTCAGCGGTTACTTCGACAGTGCTTTCTATGGAGAATCTGGTGAACTCTGCACCAAAGGGTAGAGAAAGATTATGTGATTTGGACTAGTTTTACAGGAAGCTGATATCTTTACAGCTTCATTTCAGTATCCTGGGAGGTGGGATTCATTTTTCTATCTCAAGGGTAACAGGTTAGTAAAAACCTGAATCTCCCTGCTTCCTTCTCCAGTACAGAGCTTAAGAAAATGACAATAAAGATCTTGAGGCTTTGGGTATTTTGGCAAAGTATCTGAAATGTACCTAATTTTGCCATTATACCCACCATCAAAAGCAACATGGCCCTTTGGGTGTTGGTGTAAGATTAGCCTGAGAATAGAGTAGATGTCTACCTGGAAGAGGGTGAAACATGGCTCTCTACCAATCCAGGTGGTACTCTGAAGGGCTTTTGTAATAGGTTTCTGCCTCTTTTTATTCCACTTAAAAATCTTTATGGATATTTGGCAGTCTGCTAAGACCTGCTTCTGGCTTAGAGCAGCCATTGATTGGTATTTAGTACCCATGCGTGTTTTTCTGGGTTCAATCTTGCCTATGTTTCTTGCCATATAGCACAGACCAGAATGGATTCCAGATGCTACATACCTGTAACAGGAGACAGAATTGGACAACAAGGATTTTAAGAGTCATTGCCCATTGTGATGCATTAAGCCAGAGCTGATTATTCATTATCAGACTGACTACATGCTCGTCCATGCTAGTGTCAGCCTGTATTAAAATAGTCTTTCCTTGCCATAGTGCTGCAGAAAACACAATCCCTTCTGATGAAACATTGCTTTCTGGGAAGAAGAGGTGAGGAAAGCAGTGAAGATCCCAGTGTTGGCCTTTACTGAGCTATGTATGAGGGTCGGGTTCCCTCAACTCCTAGTGACTATGAAGCAGCCGAGTGTTGGCTTTGCCCTCTTTGCCCCTCTGTCACCAATCCTTTGCATGTGGCGCCCTTAAGCCTCTCAGCTTTCTCTTGGGAGGCTTCATGTGTAACTTCTTATAACAGAAATGTTACTGAAAAGCTGCCTAAACAAAAAAAAATGTGTAAAGTAGTAGGAATTTGTATAAAGTAATACTGTTGTAAATCCTGTCTGAGGGTGTAAAGAATCAATTTTGTAAAGTGTATATTTTCACTTCTCCCTTCAAGTTTGTGTGAACAAATTTTCATGTTTCAATATTGCTTACATAGGAATGCACCTTACGTTTTTATCAGTATAAATGCAACATTTAAAGCCAGTCAACAACAACGGATAATCCAGCTCCCTGTTTGTGTTCTGGGTTAATTGTACAAGGATGAAGAAAGTGGTGAGTTTGTTTGGGTGAGTTTCTTATTTTCAGGATAACCAGCTGCATTGCAATAATGGAATGGCGTGGTGAGGTCATTTGACCTGTTCCAGGTGAGTGGAGGCCAAAGAATATTCTTTCTGCCTCTCCTTGGATGGGAAAATTGAGAAATTTAAAAGTTGCCTTAAAAAAAAAAAAGTTGCCTTTCTGAGGAAACAAAAGTTATTTTCTCTATTTAATATAAATGTCCAAAGGCACCCCCTAAACACCAAAACTTTTAACTCCTGGCAAACTTACCTAGCTAGAAGTTGGAGAGGAGTACAGTTGCAAACCCTGCCTCCTTTCTGCCCTTGCCAGTACTTCTTCACTGACCGTTATTCTACTGCAAACCCACACACTCAAAAGCCCCTTTTGTATATGATCAGGTCAAGTAGTTCAACAGTTAATAAAAAAGTTAAATTAATGGATGAGAAAAATACATTTAACCTAAATATTATTATATTAGAGTTCTCAAACTCAAAAATTGAGAAAAATTACAGTTTGGGCATGAGGGCCTTCATTCATAATAGCTAAAATGCATTATCTATGATTTCACCTTGAGCTTTAAAACTATTTTTAAAGAATTTGTACAACAAAAGAAATTTGATTTTTTTTTTTTTTTTTTTTTTTTTTGGAGACCGTTTCACCCTTGTTGCCCAGGCTAGGGTGCAGTGGCGCAATCTCGACTCACTGCAACCTCTGCCGACCAGGTTCAAGCGATTCTCCTGCCTTAGCTTTCCAAGTAGCTGGGATTACAGGCATGTGCCACGACGTCTGGCTAATTTTGTATTTTTATACAGACAGGGTTTCACCATGTTGGCTAGGCTGATTTCGAACTCCTGACCGCAAATGATCCAGTTGCCTCAGCCTTCCAAAGTGAGCCACCATGCCTGGCCTAGGAGTTTGATTTTAGAATTCTTAAATATGTTTATTCATTTTCTCTAATCTTTTGTAAAAATTGCACCCCCCTAAATTGACAGTTTTACAAGTAAGTAACTCAATCTGGTTTTTATAAAAACAACTTCACACTCATTTCATTGGTTTATGTAATAGTCAATTAAAACATAGTTGCTATAACAAATTGACTAGTATGATTAGGAACAAATACTACTCAGAATAAAAGAGCAGGCCACGGGTATTCAGCAGGCCAAGACCATGAGTACATTTTACAGAAGGAATGTAGAGGGAGAGCATAGGTTGATCCCAGTTGCTTAAGAGAGCATCAGTATCGTGTGTGGGGTATTCAGTGGTGACGGTTGGTTTTGTTTTTGTTCTTCTTGAGACAGGGTCTTGCTCTTTCACCTAGTTTGGAGTACAGTGGCATGATCACAGCTCACTGCAGCTTCCACCTCCCATGCGTCAAGTGATCCCCCCACCTCAGCTTCCCAGGTAGCTGGGACTAGTGTGGGCCACCAAGCCTGGCTAATTAAAAAAAAAATTTTTTTTAAAGGTGGGGTCTCACTATGTTGTCCAGGCTGGTCTCAAACTCCTGGGCTCAGTGGGGGGATCATCCTGCCTTGGCCTCCTAAAGGCAAGAGAGTGTTTTTAAATCACTTGATCTGTCTCTTGCAAGACTTTTTCCTTTTTTTAGACAAGTCTCACTCTGTCTCCAAGGCTGGAGTGCAGTGGCAAGATCTTGGCACACTGCAACCTCCGCCTCCCAGGTTCAAGTGATTCTCCTGCCTCAACCTCTGGAATAGCTGGGATTACAGTTGCCCACCACCACACCCAGCTAATTTTTGTACTTTTAGTAGAGACAGGCCTGGCCTCGAACTCCTGACTCCAAGTGATCTGCCCACCTCGGCCCCCCAAAGTGCTGGGATTACAGACGTGAGCCACTGGACCTGGCCTCTTGCAAGACTTTCTAAGCTCCTAGGAGATGGTTGCTATTTAAGATGCTCCATAGCTTCTGAAGCCATCCTAATTCACTGGCCAGTTATAGTACACTTGGAATTCTGTTCTTTTAATGCTGTGATCACCCATCATAGTCACTGTTCCTATTTCACAGGTGTGAAAACTAAACAGATTAAGCAACACTTGCCCAAGCCAGTCTAAGAGTATTGGCCCTGGAATTGGGGAACCTCCTTCATCTCTGTTGCTGTCCCCACATTTCTTCTTGCTCCCAGCCAGCAGGGAATAGAGTGGGCAAATGTGGCTTAGGGTTTGACCTCCAGTCCCTGGTTTTTCTTTTCTTTTTCTTTTTTGTAGCCCTGGTTGTGGAGTACTCTTATTTTTTAGAGATGTCTTGAAATCTAGCAGCCATGTTTAGCCTTGAAGTGGCCACCCTCAAATGGGCCAAAATGCCTCAAATGATTCTTTTCCTTTTCCTTCTTGAGACTGAGAACCCATGGTCCTGAACACGGTGTGTTCCACAGACACCTCTGTGTTCTCAGGCAATGTCATAGGAGGAGGCAGATCCTGGGCATAGGCTTCCGGACGTTGGCATGCCTTGGGAGGTTGGCAGAGGACATGGTGGACATGAGTGCCCACAGCCTGTTTCTGTGCCCTCTTCATTTCCATATCACCCCACATACCACCCAAAGAAACCCTCCAAGGAGCAAGAATGAACAACTTAAGTAGGTCTTATTGGATCAAGGAAAAGAATGTCCAGGAACTTAGGCAGAGTGGAGTTTGAAGAGAGAATAAGGCAGTATGACTGAATATGCAAGCACTTAGCTCAATATCCTTCCTTCCCATTGATTTCATTCAGTATGTGTCCTTTGAGCCACTGCTAAACTTAGGGCAACTCTGGCTGCCATTTCAGCTTGGCCACCAGATAGCACCATTTGGTTTCCATAAGTGCCATGTATCCTCGCCATATTGATGGTTTGTCCTGTTGGCCAGCAGGAGAGAAAAACATGACACCGAGGATAGGTAATAGTCTTCAATAAGATAAGGGTCGGGGACAGGATCGACAGGTATGATTACTGAGGGCTTTTTATGAGTCCAGAATGATGGGGTCCTTAGGGAAGCAGATATAGGAAGGAAGGGATCTTTATCTTCTTTGCTAGCCAGCCTATAGACTGAGCAATGAGGAGTCAGTTGTGGAGGAGGTGTGACTTAAACTGGGATATGGGTAGAAGTAGCTGAGCCAGACTCCAATCAATCCCATGTCCTTTTAATACTATGACCTCTGTCACATCACTGAGTTTAAAAAACAAAATACTTGTATAGCACTACCTAAGGTACTGTTCTTAGGGCTGGGTTTTTTTGTTTTTCGTTTTGAGACAGTCTCACTCTGTCCCCCAGGCTAGAGTGCAATGGCATGATCTCTGCTTATTGTAACCTCCACCTCCCGGATTCCAGCAATTCTCGTGCTTCAGCCTCCCGAGTAGCTGAGATTACAGGCATGTGCCACCATGCTGGTTAACTTTTGTATTTTAGTAGAGATGGATTTCAACATGTTGGTCATGCTGATCTTGAACTCCTGGCCAACTCTTGACCTCAAGCGATCCGCTCCCCATGGCCTCCCAAAGTGCTGGGATTACAGGCATGAGCCACTGTGCCCGGTTGTCTTAGGGCTTCACATGTATTATTTAATGCTTGTAACGCAGGTAATATTTCCCTGTGAGTGAGAGTGGAAGGCTGGAATTTGGATACAAAATTGTGCCCTCACTTATAAGCTTAAAAAAAAATCTGCCTCTATAGGATAATTTGTTAGCTTTCGAGTTCAAAATAGGAGCATGCTCCATATCTGCCAGATCTTTGGAGATGGGGGCAACTCCGGTGTTCTGAAAACGAAGGCTGTGCCCAAGTCTGCTGTTTTTTTGCTCAGGAAAATAAATTAGTAGCCCAGTCTGAACTAATGGCAATCACAGTTATCTTTCTTGCTTCTAATATCAATCCCCTAATATACTGAAACCATAGGGTGGGGTAGGTTATTGGAGAGGAATAGGATATTGGATAGGATATTGGAGAAGAAGTGGGTGTTTTCCAGGCCCTTCAGGACAAGCCAGCAGGAGCTTCTAATAAGCAACAGAAGAGGGCAGCAGAGGACCAGGATTGGGCTGCTTTCCCCTCCTAGTTCCCAGGGCTGGGACAGGGTCCACGGGAGGGGAAGCAGGGGAAGCACTGGTAGAGGGAAGCGGTGGTGGAAAGATTTAAATACCCAAGGCCACCCTCCATTCCTTTTCTGGTCTGCGACTTGCTGTAAAGTTAGATATCAGGATCTAATCTTCTGCAATATTTTACCTCTCAACAAAGTTCTTTAGTTCATTGTCTATATCTAACCTGCTTCCTGTTTGGAAGATTGGGTTGTAGATTTAATATATTTTTTTAAGTTTTTACTCTTTTTTCTGTTTTTTTAAAAAAAATAAGATAAGGTCTCACTATATTGCCCAGCCTGGTCTTTAATTCTTGGGCTCAAGCTATCCTCCTGCCTCAGCCTCCGAAAGTGCTGGGATTACAGGTGTGAGCCACCATGCCAAGCCTAACTTTTATCTTTCTTTTTAGTGATGGAGTCTTGCTATTGCCCAAGCTGGACTGGGCTGTAGACCTAAAACTGAAGATCAGGCTTTGGATTCTCATTCTAACCTGAGGTGAAGCCAATTCCTGAGCCAGTGGTGATCCCAGTTATATGCCTAGCATGCTAACCACCTCCTGCATTCTCAGCCCTGGACTGGGTTTCATAGATTTGTATAGAACATGGACACTACTCTGTACCCAAGGAGCTTGAAATTTAATATAGATGGGAACTACGTGAAAAAATGTTCCAAGTTTCCTGTTCCAGTGTGCATGCACATTGTGATGGGACTAGGGAAGAAACAGCAAGGCTTAGGAAAGGTGAAAATTTGAGGTGACACTTGAACTAAGGTTATTGCCAAACTGGCCATGTGGCCTTGCCAAGGATGGAGGCTTGATATATTTAAAATAAGACTGGTTGACAAGGTCCCTAGGGTTACTTTGTCCTTACCTGCCTCTCCTCTCATAAGTCTGGTTTGACAGCAGCTTCCTAAAGCACCACCTAAGGTAAGTCAGGGGCATTGGCTGCAAATTGTTCCAGTAATGGTTCTCTGGCTAGGGACAGGCCTTGACTCAGTAGTTCCCTTGAATACTGAGGCTGGGTACATATTCTCTGGCCACGTGAATGGAGAAGAACCACAGAAAAGCTCCCAGGAGTCTGTGCTCTGCACTTTCAGGGACTTCTGTGTGGCCAGAACAAGATGTACATCTAGGGCAAGCTGAGGAAGAAGGCATTTCACATTAGCACACTTCATTATGAGAAATAATAAAAGCTAACACAGCACTTAGTATGTGCCAGGCATTGCTCTGGATGCTTTGCACATATTAACTCATTTCATCTTCACAACATCCCAATGAGATTGATACTATCATACCCATTTTACAGATGAGGAAATTGGGCTCCAGAGGTACATAGACATTCAGCTGGTACAGAGACATCCAGGATGCACCCAGACAGTCTGGCTCCTGAGGCTGAGCCCTGTAAACAAGATGGAAGGCCTCTGAGTACTCTTGAGCTGCCTCTCAGATGTGTGGTTCCGCAAAGCAGTAAACCATTCCTAATGACTCCCCAACATAGCTGCTGATGGATGCCCAAAGGCTGTGGTTTTTCTCCTACCAGCACTTGGGTGAGACTTATACAAGCCTTCTTTTAGAGAACTGAGTGAACATTCTGTTTTTCCTAAACTGGTTTGGGTAATTCAGTCAAGTCGGAAATGCATTTCAACTGCCTCTTTAAGGCTATCGTAACTGCTGCCCTCAGGGGCCTGCTGGGGGGTGGGTGGCAGCTCTACCGTGGTACTCAGCTATCCCCAACTCTACCCACCATCAGCAAAGTCACCTCAGTTGGGACTGAGGCCAGGAATATTGCGTTCCTGGCAACCACAGCAAATCTGTACAAGAAGACCTTAGTGACGGGGAACTGCATAAGCAAATGTGTGGAAACTCTTAAGGTGCCTGGCCTGATGAGGTAAAGGAAACCACGGCATTAGGCATGTCGGACCCAAGGTAAGTTGCCCTTGGGAATAGCAGAACATTTGCAGGCAGAAGCTCCTAGACAATGCTCCAAAACCCAGATAAAAGATGCGACAATGCTGGGCACGGTGGCTCGCGCGTGTAATCCCAGCACTTTGGGAGGCCAAGGCGAGTGGATTACCTGAGGTCAGGAGTTCAAGACCAGCCTGGCCAACATGGCGAAACCCCGTCTTTACTAAAAATACAAAAATTAGCCGGGCATAGTAGGGGGCACCTATAATCCCAGCTACTCGGAAGGCTGAAGTTGCTTGAACCCAGGAGGTGGAGGTTGCAGTGAGCTGAGATTGCACTACTGTAATCCAGCCTGGGCAACAGAGCAAGACTCCATCTCAATTAAGAAAAAAGACCCAACAAGCATGTGTTGCTTGTCGGTCTTACCATGTACACACACGTACACACACACACACAGAGCTTCTTGAGTCTAGAAATGAGACTATGTACAGTCAACACCCCACAGCCAGGGGTTGGGGTGGTGAGGAACAGGATCTAACAAAGGCTGTTCAATCCTCATTTCTAAACTTTTCTCAAGCCAGGCCCTAGACAGTATGAGGAGGTAGGCAACTATCCCATGGCTTCTAGACTCACTGGGCTTCCTTGGGAAAGTCACTCAACCTCTCTGGAACAAACAATATGGAGAATCATCATTAGTCTTGCTGGCCTCTGGAGCCAGAAATAAGAGTTACTCAACATGCACTGAGCTCTGACTGAACATCAGGTACTGTGCTAGATATCAGAGAACCCAGCTGACTCTCACCACGCTGCTACGAAATGAAGTCGGAACTCATGGCCTCTAAGAGGGGAGCTAAGATTGGAACTCAAGAAGTCCAGCTCCAGAATCCAAACAGGTGAGCGCGACAGTACATTGTATGTGGCTCCTTTGAGAAGTCAGCAAGGGAAGGGAACTTACAGGCCCTCTAACCCAACTCCAGCTGTGAGTGGTTTTTCTAAAGCATAAAATGGGTCAAGTTGCTCCCATACTTAGATTCCTTCAATGCTTTCCATTACCTTCTGAAGAAAATCCAAACAGTTGGTCTACAGAATCTGTTGTGAGCTCGCCTTCGCCTCTCATCTTTCCCTTCTCCCCAAACCTACCCCATACCCTAGATCCACTGAGCTATTTTCATTTCCCTATGCCACATAATAGTAGCTACCTATTTTGTTAAGGCTCTCCCTGCTCACTGTTTATCACCATTATACTCCTTAATCTTTACAACAATCCCTCAAAGTAGGTGGTGAGGTCTTCATTTAACAAATAAGAAAACTGAGGCTTTATGGCAGTCACACAGCTTTCTGACTCCAACGCTTAAGCTCTTCAATGAGTGCACGGTATACTTTTATCACGCTACTGCTGTCTTTGCCTGGAATGCCTTTTTCTTCATTGTCTACCTAGAGAACCAGTCCTTCCTCAGGAGATAGCCGAAAGGTTATTTCATCGGGGAAGTCTGCCATTATTTCTTCCTACCAGGTTGAGTTAGTGGTTCCCTCTTTGGTTCCTACAGCATCTTCTACTTTTCTTTTGGTACATGTATCTCACTCCCTGTATTTTTTTTTTTTTTTTTTTTAGATGGGGTTTCACCATGTTGGTCAGGCTGGTCTTGAACTCCCTACCTCAGGTGATCCGCCCGCCTTGGCCTCCAAAGTGCTTGGACAGGCATGAGCCACCACGCCCGGCCCACTCCCTGTATTAAGGAGGCTGTGAAATCCTTCAAGTGTGTAAGTGTTCCCCTCCACGTCGCCTGCCCCTTACAGGGCTCCTCACAGATAATACCCTAGGTGGTGGTATTATTTGCACTCCAGCTGGGGCAGTTTTTTTTTTTTGAGACAGAATTTTGCTCTTGTCACCCAGGATGTGGTACGATCTCAGCTCACTGCAACCTTCGCCTCCCAAGTTCAAGTGATTCTCCTGCCTCAGCCTCCCAAGTAGCTGAGATTATAGGTGCTCGCCACTGTGCCCAGCTAATTTTTGTATTTTTAGTAGAGACGGGGTTTCATCATGTTGGTCAGGCTGGTCTCAAACACCTGACCTCAAGTGATCCACCTGCCTGGACTTTCCAAGGTGGTGGGATTACAGGCATGAGCCACCACACTCAGCCGCAGTAAATGTTAGTGACTGGATAGATGATGGGCACATGGACAAATATGAAGCTTAAGAGACTTGTTCCAGATTTGTTCCTGAGCTACAGAGAAGAATGGCCGATGGACTTGGGATACCAAAGAAAGGACCGTATCAATCCTAGAGCTTCTTCCCCGCATGTCTCTGCTGTGGCTTTTATGCTTTGGTGCCTGCCTTCCACAGCTAGGGCACATCTCAAGGGCAGTTTTGTGATACAACTCCGATTTAGGGAGAGTTTTAATGGACACAGGGATATTAAAGCACCAGGGTTAATTATTCAGAAAATGTTTCAACTGATTTGCTTTTCATCTTCCCCCAATGGGCAGCTTCAAAGCCTACAGTTGCCCTGTGGTAAGGAGAGATATCCTGCCCTTGTGTGATTAGTAGTCTGAACCATTTGCTCTTCACATTCCACAAGGCAAGCACCTCAGAAGAACCTCCTCCTCTATGAGAGGGGTGAAAACTGAGGCTCAGCGAAACTTACCTGGGACATAGAACTGTGACTGGTGCTTCACTGCAGAAGGAAGAAGGGTCTGCTCTGGTGTTGTAGGTTATTATTCCCTTTGAGAAGGAAAAACAATCACTGTTCGTATATGAAAAGACGAGGTCCTCATGATATTCTTTAGATCTGATAAAATTCTGTGATGATTATTTGCATCCTAGTGACTTTCTTCCATATGCCAGATAAGGTCTTGAAACTTTACAAAGCTTCTCCTCTAGGAGTGTAATATTATAGATCAGTAGTCCTCTGTCTTCCCTGTTCTGCTGTATTTCAAAGTTTTATTTGAGCTTTTTATTTTGTTCATTGAATAGAGAAATAATTATAGTCTACTTAATCAGCTTTCTGGAAGAGTTGGCCTTCACTGCCTGTTAGGAGACTAGGGTTTTTCTTTTTTAATTAAAACCTAGGATATCATGTAGATTATATGATATATAATAGTTATATTTATTTTGCTCATTTGATTTCTTTCCCCACATCTGATCAGTTCATGTCTTCTGTACTGAAAGCATTTGAAGGTTGGGCTCAGTGGCTCATGCTTCTTTTTTTTTTTTTGAGACAGAGTCTTACTCTGTCACCAGGCACCAGGTTGGAGTGCAGTGGCACAATCTTGGCTCACTGCAACCTCCGCCTCCCGGGTTCAAGCAGTTCTCCTGTCTCAGCCTCCCGGGTAGCTGGGACTACAGGCGCACGTCACCACACCCAGCTAATTTTTGTATTTTTAGTAGAGACGGGGTTTCCCCTTGTTGGCCAGGATGGTCTCGATCTCTTGACCTCGTGATCTGCCCGCCTCGGCCTCCCAAAGTGCTGGGATTACAGGCTTGAGCCACTGCGCCCGGCCAGCTCACGCTTCTTATCCCAGCACTTTGGGAGGCTGAAGCGGGAGGATCGCTTGAGCCTCGGAATTCAAAACCAGCCTGGGCAACATAGGAAGTCCTTGTCTCCACACAGAATTAAAAAATTAGCAGGGCATGGTGGTGCACACCTGTAGTCCCAGTTACTCAGGAGGCTGAGGCAGGAGGATCACTTGAGCCTCAAGGCTGCAGTGAGCCCTGATTGTGCCACTGCACTTGAAACTGAGTGACAAAGCAAAAACCCCATCTCAAAAAATAAATAAATAAAGGAAAGCATTTTATGAGATATCTAAGCTTGACTATAGTATAAAATATGTTCATGTTATTATTTGAGATGGAGTTTCACTCTTGCTGCCCAGGCTGGAGTACAATGGTGCAATCTCGGCTCACTGCAACCTCTCCCCCACCTCCCCGATTCTCCTGCCTCAGCCTCCCAAGTAGCTCGGATTATGGGAACCTGCCACTATGCCCAGCTAATTTTTGTATTTCTAGCAGAGACGAGGTTTTACCATGTTGGCCAGGCTGTTCGCCCACCTCAGCCTCCTAAAGTGCTGGGATTACAGGTGTGAGCCACTGTGCCCGGCCAGAAATATACTATTGAAAATTAAGTAATATAATTGTTATAAACACTGAGCAGGGCCTTAGCAAAATAGGTAGCCACCATTATTATGTGGCTTAGGGAAATGAAAATAGCTCAGTGGAGCTAGAGCATAGGGTAGTATAGGGTAATTTAAATAAAAGATAAAATACATTTAAGCTTGGTATGTCTACAAAATCAGATTAGAAGAAAACCAAGACCTTTAGTGATAGGAATTGCATGTAACTCTTAAAAACCATTTACTCAATTACAACCAGCAAAGCAGGCGTGTTTCAGAGGAGAATTTGGTCATTGTTTGCTTAATTGTCAGGAACAATATGAACTGCTCAGGAAGAATAATATGGGTATGAGCAGGAGGTGGGAGGACAGAACAACAGCTTTCTGAAGGAGTGTTTGTGTGTGTGTCAAGAGAAAGCAGGAAATGGGAGCGGGCCAGGGCCAGCAATGATAAAGACTCGCTCTCCTGTCCCTGCTCGTTTCTTTTTGCTCTAAAGGAGACAGCAGAGCTTGGAACAACTTTGCAAGGACGAAGACCTGACCAGAAGCAGCAGGGGAACAATCCACGTGTGAGGTAGTACAAGTGCCAGTGGACGTATGATCAAGGATGGACGAAAATGGAATTCTTCAAGCAGAAGGCGGGTGGCAGGCAGGAAAAAGGTACAGGGGCTGCTTTCAGTCCACAGGGAAAGCTGTGATAGGGGCAAGATGCTGCAATTCCCTGCTCTCTCCTCTCTCCTCCCTAAAAAAACCAGAAAATGAAACCACCAGGAAGCACACTATTCAGCAGAAAGTGGCAAAACAGTGTAACTGATGGAGTTGTAGAATTTCTTCCTGAATAACTCTCAGTGTTAGCCCGCCCCCCACCCTTTGTGGGTTCAAAATGATCTTGCTTGGAAACAGAGGGATTGCCCTGATGGCCTTGGATGGGCATGCAGTTTAGTGATGTTGGTCTAAGATACTAGAGGCTCACTTTCTACAATGATGAACAGTTGAAAAGCAAAGTATCTAATAATAGGCTGGGTGTGCAGGGGGTGGATGTCTTTTCCATTCTTTCCTCTTCCAGCTCCTGAAGCCTGGGGGAATAAGCAAGAGGGATGCTGAGCTCCTGATTAGGTTTGTAACCCAGACACCACTGGTCCTGATGAATTAAAAGAACATTAAGGCCATAGCCAGACACATCACATTTTTCATCTAACCAAATTGATTGCAGCATTGACTCTCCTAATAGCCTAGGAAGACAGGCTGGCTTCCTCTGATGCGCTTAGGAGAAGTTGGGGCCGCAGATTGACACAGGGCTTTGATCAGAACAAGAAGCAGCTAAGTCTGCTGCCGTGGAAGAGTTGAAGCGCATCAGGCCAGTTCGCTAAGCTTGATTTTGTTCGAGGAGGCTGCAGCCCTCTCTCTGGCTGGAGTCCTGCAGATACTCATTGTCAGTATGGGGAGCAGGAAGGAGTGAATAGAGTAGAGCCAGCCCCTTTGGGGAAGCAACAAGTCCTGGAACACACCTGGCTAAGGGTGGGGGCGGTGGGTTCCCTCTTTGAATGTGAAGGTCTCATTCCTAGTCCATTGTAACTTGGCTCCCCACTTTCTCCACTGCCCTTGTTATGGCTGCTCCACAGGAGAGCGGGGACGACCTCTCTGCCTCAGGTGCTATGGGTGGGCGGGCACAGCTTCAGTCTCATTGAGGACTCCCCAGAGGTCTTCCTGGACCTCTTTCGTAACATCCACTGAGGTGGCAACCACTTGCTGCCTTGCTCTGAGGCAAGCCAAACTGGAGATAGTCTCCAGCTGGGGATGGTCTGTCTGGTATTATTGGCACGGTGATCTTGAAAAGCGCCCTCCACTGCCTCTTGTCTCTCCCAAGCTGGAATCCCACTTGTTCTTTGCATCACTTCTTATTGCATTCATTCCACCTCTCACTCACTCAGCAAGTATGTATTGAAGACTGACCTCAGGCCATGTACGGTTTTGTACCCAAAAGAGAGGCAGGATGCTACAGTGCTATTATAAAAGTTAACTCCAGGCCAGGTGCAGTGGCTCATGCCTGTAATTCCAGCACTTTGAGAGGCTGAGGCAGGTGGATCCCTTGAGGTCAGGAGTTCGAGACCAGCCTGGCCAAACAGCGAAACCCCATCTCTACTAAGAATACAAAAATTAGCCAGGTGTGGTGGTGCATGTCTGTAATCCCAGCTGCTCGGGAGGCTGAGGCAGGAGAATTGCTTGAACCCAGGAGGCAGAGGTTGCGGTGAGCCGAGAGCACCCCACTGCACACTGAACTCCAGCCTGGGCAACGGAGTGAGACTCATCTCAACAAAACAAAACAAAAACAAAGAAAGTTAACTCCAAAAGAGTTAAAGTGGATATTCAAATTGTGCTGTAAGGAAGTGCTGCTGCTGCCCTGGCAGCTCCTGGGTAGGTTAGGAAGGCCTCCACTTTGCCCTTGCCACCGTTCTCTTTCTCCCAGGCTCTTCTGAAATGCCACCACTTAACTGTCTGCAGCTCCTTGGCCCAACGCACCATTCAGGGACTGTTTCCCCACCCGCAAACTGCCCAGCCATAATGCCCACCTTAAAGGGATGTCTCACACTTTAAGCAAACTAACACGTGTGAATGCCCTGACTTTAATAACCAGTAGCGTCCTCCTTTCCTTCCCACCGCCTTCCAGCTCTTCTGTCCTCGCCACCCTGCAGTTCTTCCTCTCCCCTCCGCCGCTCTATTTCCATAGGCCTCAGGCGCCATCTCCCAAGCATCCTCCTCTTTCTCACCCATCCTTTAGGCTCAGAAGCCCCCATTATATCCAGGTGGCCACTCTAGGTAGCGGCGACCTAAGTGGGAAGTGGAGGAGGGGAGGCTAGGGGCTCAGGGCTCCCAAAATGGCTATGGGGGCGGGGGGCTCCTGAGCCCAGTAATTTAATCTTGAGCTGCAGTGGGTTCGGGAAGTTGGGGAGAAGGAGGTGTCTCGAAAGGAGACCGGCCCTCCGGGGTAGGGAGGATGGAGCGTCTTTCCAGTCCGCCTTCCTGCCGGGGAAGCCGCCTCCTTGACCTTGAACAGGAGGCGGGGGCGCCGAGCGCCTGGGGGGCTGCGCAGAGAGGACCCGTCCCGGGGGGCAGGCCCGCCCACGCCTCCTCCGGGCCTCCTCCGCCTTGGTTCCCGCCCTTCCGCGCCGCTCGGTCTCCTCCCCTCACTGCAGCGCTCGCCGCGCGCGCCCATCGATCAGGCCCCCTCCCTCCGCCGCCTCGGCGCAGACTGCTAAGCTCAGCAAGTCTTGCGGCAAAGGCACTTCGGAGCAGAGTTGGGGCAGCGGCGGAGCGGGGACTCCGCGCCCCAGGGGAACGGGCACTCCTGCGAAGCCGTCGCCAGCGCCGCGTCCTTGCGGCCCGACGCCCCCTCACCTCGGGGACCCCGGGTCTCTCCTGCCTCCTTCGGGTCGCCCTCCGGTAAGTCCACAGCCCCGCCGGTGGGGGCACGGACCTCCCTCTCCAAAGTTTCTCCTCTCCTGCCGCTGAGTCGAGGGCCACGGGGTGGTCCGGCTCCCGGGAGGTGAGCAGGGCTGGGGAAGTTTGAGGCCGAGGGGGCCGGGAGTCCGCACCGTCCTTTGGGGGAGTCTGGACCCAGGTGGAAGGTTCGTCTGGGGGAGCCGGACCTGAGGGGCAAGGAGCTCCTCTGCGGGACTGGGACTGGGCGGGGGGCAGATTTCCTTCCGCCGTCTCCCCGCGAGTTGCTGCAGAGAGGGGCGGGCCACGCGTCCCCTGCACCCGCCGGCTGTGCGCCCCCGCCCCTCTCTCCTGTCCCTGGGACGCCCCCACTCGCGTCTAGTCCAGCCCCCTGCCCGCCCCAGCGGTCTCCAAGGAAGGTTCTTTTGTCCCAGTCTCAGGCTGCGGGACCCCTGGCACCGCCGTCGTGGGAGGTTGGGGTGAGGGGTGGTCCTGGCGCTGGGAGCCGGAGACCCTGGGTCAGGGAGAGGTTGGGGAGACAGACCGCAGGGCCATCTGGAGGCGTCAGGCACGAGGAGCTGGGGCGCGGGCCCGAGAGGGGGATGGAGGCGCCCCTCTCCTCTCTCCAAATCTCATGACTCAGCACGACCTAGGACGCCCCGTCCCTGCTTCAGCTCTGTCCCCAGGGCTGGGCTCGCAGCCTGGCGGGTGCTCACAGCCGGACTCCCCTTTCTAGACTCTTCCATGTACCTTTCCCATTTGGAGTTCCCCCTTTCCCTGCCTATGTTCCTTTCCCCACCTCTGGGGCACAGAGCTTTTAATTTTCAACTAAAAAGAGGAGCTTTATCGTTTCCCATCCCACTAAGCCAGGCCCCCTCCGCCTGTCTCCTTCTCCCTTTTCATCTCCACATTCCACAGGTGCCTCCAGCACACACTCAGCCCCCAGCTCCTGTGGGGTCTCTCCTGGCAGCGCAGCGTCCTCCCCCATCCCCAGCTGAGGTGGTGGAGTAGGTGCTCTCCCCGCAGTGGGAGGAAGGGAGTGCAAGGACAGAGGAGGCCTGGCCCAGGAGGGGCCGCTGCAATGGGGAGGGAAGGACAGAGGCCCCCGTGAGCAGGTAGCCCAGGTTGGGTTGGGGTATGAGGAGGAGGAAGTCCTTAGGATCTGGGGGCGCCGAGGAAGCCAGAAAGGCGAACTGGGGTCTGACCTGGAAAGCAGAAAAGTGCCCTTCTCTCTCCCCTACTGCTGCTGCCCTGAGAGGCCTCTCCCAGGTGGAGTAGATTGTCCTCCATCCAATCCATCCAGCTCTCCATCACCTGGCACTTCATTAGAGGGGTTGACAGTGAGAAGCAGGGAAGCCCTTAATCCTTTCAACCATCTCTCCCTACTCAGGACCAAGTCCAGCTTGGGGGCTGCTAGAAACATCTCTGTGACCAGCAGAGATGCTGAAAAAAAAAAAATAGCCATGCCCAATGCCCCTAGGCAGGCCGAGGGGTAGGTAGGAGGGGGCAGGGTGGCTCTGATGCAGTGGGACGTGCCTGGCGTCCTGGTCCTTTGGAACGAGAGCGGTGGCCTGGCAGGTACTGCAAGCTGCAGCGTGTGTCAGGGCCCTGGGGGTGAGTCAGCGTCAGGGGTCCAGCCAGACACACCACACCCAGGGAGTCCAGCTCCAACCCAGCTCCTCCCATGCCCCTGGGGAATGGCCAGTGCCCACTGAACCCTGACTCCTGGGCTCCTTTCCCTCTGGGTGGCCGCCTCTGCTCTGCTTGGCTGCCAGGCAGATCCCTAGCTTCACCCTCTAGGACTCTCCCCAGAGGGCTGGCTTTTTCTGGGGACTTCTTGTGCTTAATCCTTACCTTCTCCCCTCCTTGTCTTGCCAAAGGAGGAGCTAGGGAGCTTCAGGAAAGCTGAGGAGAGAAAGGGAGAGGAAAGTGTCTAAGTTATCGTCTCGCAGAGACCTGGCCCACCGTACCCTGGAGGAAGAGAGACTAGACCACTCTGCTGTGAATCCGTTTCATTCTACAGTCCAGGAGTTTGTGTCCAGGCAGCTTGGGTTTTCTTTCTGGGGAAGGGGTGATTATGCAAGAATATTTCTTTTGCAGCTTTGGGGTCTGACATCTGCAGAACAGGACCAGGGAAAGCAAGAAGTGTTGGTGTTTGTAACTGTCTTCGATTTAGGACTGAAGCTGGTTTCACCCTGGGCAAAGCATGTACCTTGCTGAAGACCTCGCAGGGCCAGGGAGACCCTTTCTGGAGCTGGGTCTGGGCTCTCCTGCCCTCATACTGCAGCTGGAGCTTGTTCTATTCCTTCTTCCTCAGGCAGCTTCCAGGCAGGTGTGACAGGGCTGTCCTGATACTGCAGAGACCTGGGGGTGGGTGGGCTTTGGAGGTGGCTGGAGAAGCCTCTTCACTGCCCTTCCCAACCCCTGGGGACCAGGCCACCTCAGTGTTCCCCAGCCCCTAGGCAAGCCTGACCTCTAGTCATTCTTTCTGCCTCCATCTGAACTTTGTCCTATCTCAATGGGGTCTCCTTTTTCTTCCCAGTCGGACCTGTGCAGCCCTCTCAGGGGAGAGTAGATAAAGGGGCAGTGAGGGCAATGGAAGCAGGGGGACAGGGCAATGAGGACAGAATGGGAGGAGGCTGGGGTTCATCTGGCTGGAAGAATGGCCGTCATTCCCTTCCCTAGACAGAAACATCCTCACGGATCAATTAAGGCTGCAGATGAGTAGAAACACTGCTTCACTTGGGATTCACTCCGTGGACTTTCCTGATCTAGGCAGGTTCGAGCTGAAGCCAGACATCACGGAAGGTTCAGGGTGGTGGGGACACTCTTAAAGAACTGAACGGCAAGCCAGAGGGAGCAGAAGGGGGCATTTCCTCAGTGCAGTGGTTAAATACGAAGCACCAGAGAACAGAGAGTGGGAGCTAGACAGGCCTGGGTTCAAATCCCAGGGCTGCTAAGTACAAAGTGTGAGACCTTATTTGCAACAAGTATTTTATTAGTGAGTACCTACCGTGTGCCACTGTTCTAGTCTCTGTGGGTGGGGAAATGAGCACAGCGGCAGGTCCTACGCATGTTACTGAGCCACTCAGCATCCGTTCCATGTTCATTCCGCTATTGCATTTTGAGACTGTACTAGGCAATGGAGATTCAGGTGGCAACAAAATAGACCTGCTTCTTGCCCTCGTGGCGCTTACGATCTAGTGAATACCACACAAACATAAAGAATTCATGACTGTGACAAGAGTTGTGAAGGTATGTAGGATGCCTCAAGAGCACGTGACAGGATGACCTGACAATGTCTGCAGAGTTGTCTCTATAAAACAGAGGTAATAGTGCTTAACTCTCAGGGTAGCATTGTAGAAGTGACAACTATTTGTGTTATTTTAGAAATGGCCCCTGGCCCATCGGACAGATGTAATTCTAATTCCCTATGTGAATAATCCATCCATAGGCAACGAGTGGATTCTTCATCTTCCACTCGGTCGGAGAAGCCAGGCCAGAGAAGCTGGGATTCAGTTATGGGTTCTTCTGGGCTCTGGAAGCCTGTGATGAATAATATAGTTTCATTGGAGAAACATCAAGTCAGATTTTTTTCTAAGAGGCAGCATAGTGACGATAGCCAGATTGCCAGGGTTCATCCTGGTTCTGCCACTTGCTCTGATTTTGGGCAAGTTCATCATACTCTGTTTCTCAGTCTTCCTATCTGTAAAATGGAGCTAAAATTCGTATCTATGACGTAGGTAGTTCTTGGTGAGGATGAAATGCGTTAATTCCTGCAAAGGGTGTAGGACGGTGCCTGGCAGGGGAGGAGTGCCACGTGAGTGCTTTCCATCGTTGTGTGGCCTGTGGCTCCTTTCCTGCCCACACACAATGCTGTCTTGGGTTCTCCAGCTGGAAGGAGCATTGTCCCCCTTTGTTGTTCTTAAAACTCGGGGGAAGGAGCTGCCGTCACTCCATTGGTGGTCCTTCCCGCATTTCATCCCTCTGACTTGAAGGCAGTTCTTCTTGATGCCTAATGAGTTGTTTCTTGCCAAAGCTTGATTTCAGGGAAGGATTTGTCCCAGCAATCCTTCATTTTCATCCCTGGAACTGACAGTTCAAGGAAGCAGCCAGAGTGATGAGTAAATCTGGACCCAGGCCTAGAGGGACCTGACAGTCACTGTGAGTCTGGAGGGCAGTGGAGCACCTAGTTGCCAACCCCCTCCCCTAGAGAGGCTGGGTCTAAAATTAAACATCAAGAAGGAGGCCCCAGGCCAGGTGCGGTGGCTCACGCCTGTAATCCCAGCACTATGGGAGGCCGAGGTGGGAGGATCATTTGAGCTCAGGAATTCCAGACTAGGCTGGGCAACATACGGAGACTGTCTCTACAAAAAATGTAAAAATTAGCTAAGCATGGTGGCACACCAGGCTGAGCAGGAGGATCACGTGAGCCCAGGAGGTTGAGGCTGCAGTGAGCTATGGTCATGCCACTTCACTCCAGCCTGGAAGACAGACCTGGTCTCAAAAAAAAAAAAAAAAAGACTCCCAAATCCAGGACAAGCAGGAGATATTGTAGAAGCTTCCTCCCTGGATAATTTTCAGAAGAGGATAAAGTCCCCCTGGCTGAGTGCCAGGGAGGAGGTTAGATTCAGAAGGCCCCTCACACTTAGGGAAGTAGGATGTGAGTAGCTGGGTCCATTAAAAGGCCAAGCAACCCCCAGATCTGAAAGAAAGGGGAGTTACCTGCTGCTATAAAGTCAGGAGAGGCCCTTCTTTGGTCACTTTAGCTGGGGACCTCAGGATTTCAGCTTTTGCCGTCAGTAACACTAAGCGTCAGGTATAAGAAAAGGCAAAGCCAGCGTGGGTCCTGCACAACCAGGAACCTGGGGCTCCTCACTACGCGCCTTCCCGCGCCTCCCCGTGCCTGCTCCGGGGATAGAGTGGCTCACAAGGGCTGTCAGGCTCTCATCACTGCAGTCCTCTTGCTGCGCCATTGCTGTCACCACTTTACAATGAAGGGGCAAAGGCCCAGAGAAGTTATGTGGTTGTTCAGAATCCCCAGATCCTAGGGGCTTTGGGGGACCTTGCAGGCCACAGCAGCCGGGTGGCCAGAACCCTTCCCCCACTCCTTGCCCCTTCTCACCGGCTCTACATATGGCACAGGGAGCCCGAGAATGCAGGTGTGGGTCCTTGGGATGAGGCCACTAACTCATTGAGTAGAAGCAGGAGGCTGGGTGATTGAAATCAGGCAGCAGCCTTTACAAAAATTAGGCAGTGATTCCTTGGAGGAATTGAATCAGCTCTTCCTCCCTGGTGTTGGGTTTCCCTGGGCTTCCGTAAGGGCTCTGGCACCTCATTCAGAAACACCTGCTCTGAAGCAAGGAGGGAGGCCCCAAGGTGGGCAGACTTGAGTGCATGATGGGACACTCCACTGAATCCGGACCTGCTTCAGCCTCAGCAGCCCTATCTGTGATGGCATGCTGATGTCTTCAGCACCAAAAGCCCCTGCAGGTTCCCAACTCGGCGATTAAATGGCTCCTCTGAAGCCCAGCAGCGGTGTGTGTGTGTGCGCGCATGTGTGTGTATTCAGGGTCCTAGGGGTGGGCTGGGGAGGAGGGCTCCTTGCAAAGGCAGGAGGAATGGCAGTTAGTTGGTATGTGACTGCTTTTCTCCTTTGGAGACTCCAGACCTGAGAAGTCAGATCCCTGTGGGACTCACCACCCAAAAGTCAACCCTTGTATGTAGGTGCAGCCAGAGTCTAAATTCAGCCTGAGCCAGAGCACCCCGTTCCTTCCTGATTTCCTACTTTCCTCCCCCTTTTCCTCCACGTTCCACTCCGATGCACTAAGCACCTACTCTGTAAAAGGCACCTGGGGTTGTAAAGGGGAACTCAAAATAACCACGTCTCGTCTACCAGTCTGGGTGCTCCCCAAGGCCAGGGCATGTGGTTTCTCCTCTCCTGGGTCCCCCAGCCCCCAAAGGAGAGCTCTGAAGCTGGGAGCATTGGTGGTGGCTGGTGCAGAGTGACAGGGCTCCCAGATGCTCTCCAGTCCCAGGATAGCTGCCTGTCAACACAAGGCTTTCCTCAATCACGAAGCTTTCTTCACTTTCTCCCTTCCCCTGCAGAGAAACTAGAAGCCCAAGGGCCTCATCACTGGACAATCTGGGACCAGGGGAGGACAGCAGCTGTGGGGGGAGTCAGGAAGGCTCCCCCGAGGCATTTGTGAGGAGACCAAGTGCCTCTCAGTAAAGCAGGGAGTCCTCAGACCACGGAGAACTCTGGCAGGACTTCCCATAATTGGGTTAATACGGTGACTCTGGAATATAGTAATTAGGAAATATTGCAATTAGAGACGGAATTTACGAATTAGGATTCCATGCATCTTAATACAGGGTGTAAGTGTAACTATGAGCTTGGCACTAGGGAGATGGGAAAATAGAAGTGAATGGAGAAATGGGATGAGGGAAGGAAGGGATGGGAGGAGCTTAACCCTTTCCATACCCAAGTAGACTAAAGGAACAGCCTGGAGGTGATGCGGGGTTAGGGTGAGCCCAGCAGCCCATGGTATTTGTAAGAGGTGATCCAGGCAGAAATCACAGGCTCCCTCTGGGCCTTCTGCTTCTTTATCTCACATAGGATCAGATGTGGGACTTGGCAGGGGTTGGGAGAGTGCTGATGGAGAGCAAGAGGAAGAGGCTGCAGGGGAGAAGGGCTCTTCTCCCAGTTTCCTGCTCAGCTGTGGAGAAACAGAAGAGAGTTGTAACCACCTGCAGTAGTGTGCGTGTGAGAGGAGAGGGTGCCTTGTACCTTGTCTCCCCCTCCCCACTTGTTTTTTTTCCCCTTCTTTTTACTCCCCTTCCTCCTACTCTTAGCTTCACTTTCCTCTGAAGTCAAATGAGGCATTTGTGTTAGTGCAGACCCGAGCTGGGTAGGGCTATGTGTGTGGTTGAGGGGGTGTCAAAGGGGTGGTGGTCATTTCTACGCTTCCAGAGCAGAAATGGCTTCCCCGAGGCCAGCCAGTGCTCTGAGCTCCAAAGACCTTCCCAGAGAACCTCTGCTCCCTAAGGGCTGGATGGTGTGAGAGAAATCTCTTTTCCTCACCATTAATTCCAGTCTGAACTAATGGTCCAGATGAATTGGGCACATCCTTCCTCTTCTGCAAAGTGACTGGGGAAGCAGCTTTTATGCTGTTTATAGAAAGAAAGCATTTTCTGGAGTGGGACCGCCCCTGCTTCTGGTACGCCTTAACTTCCTAAAGAAGGAGAGCTGGGAAGGGGGCTTGGGCTGGTGGAGGTCTCTAAGGACCCTCCTTGTTTTCTGCCTCCTGTGCTTATTTGGAGAAAAGCCCATTTAACAAATGCACAATTTTTTTTTTTAAGATGGCGTCTCGGTTGCTCAAGCTGGAGTGCAGTGGCACCATCTCAGCTCGCTGCAACCTCTACCTCCCAGGTTCAAGTGATTCTCCTGCCTCAGCCTCCCAAGTAGCTGGGACTACAGGCACACACCGCCATGCCTGGCTAATTTTTGTGTTTTTAGTAGAGACAGGATTTCACTATGTTGGCCAGGCTGGTCTTGAACTCCTGACCTTGTGATCTGCCCGCCTTGGCCTCCCAAAGTGCTTGGATTACAGGCGTGAGCCACCGCTCCCAGCCAAATGCACAGTTCTTTACCTCCGTCTCTTTTGGGGCTGTCTGGCCTCCCGTTTTCATTGTCTGCCATGGATCGTTCATTGCACCAACTCAGATGGACCAAGCGACCAGCCCAGTCATGGGACCTGATACGGGGTGTTAGGAGAGTGGAGTGGAGGCTTGCAGGCAGGAGGAGAGGGGATCACTCACACCACACACTCGGAGCGCAGGAAGGATGAACAAGAACCTATTGATTAAGGGCTCTGGGGTCTTGGAGGGAAGCAGACCTAGGACTGAAATCATCCTCACCACTAGGAGCCAAGAGTCACAGGTAAACCCCAGAAAACTCAAGGGCAGCTGTGGCTAGGATCAGTGTTAGCGGGAAGCATGGAGTTAATTGGCTGTGGGAGGGTTCCCTCTCCCAGTTTGACTCTTCCACGAGGAGAAAAAGGCATCACTTTAATAAGCTGTCCTGGTTCCAAATCAACCCTGGCATTGCAGGAGGCGAAGGGGGTAAGCACAGCTGAGAAATTGGATTAGCTCTTTGATGCTGGTAACTGTGCTGGCGGCAGCGGCAGCGGCTGCTGCAGGAGGCAGGGAAGCATCGAGAACTAAGCCTGCCATTGGCAAGGCAGCCCCAGACGCCTGAGGCTTCCCAGGGAGGCGTGCTCCGCCCCCATCAGGTTTCCTACTGGTAGAAGGCGGCAGGTGAACCCTGGAGTGGACAGTAACAGAAGTCCAGGTCCTCACCACTGCAAGGCTGGGAGGTGTCTTTGGGCTTCTCCTGGAGTAGATGATGAGCCCCAAAGGCCTCAGGAGGTGAGACAATGGGGAAGGGGGAGAGGAGAGGCCCCCACAGTTGCATGTTCTGTAAAGCATAGCGAAACAGCACGTGTGTGGCTGGGAGTCAGGGCCTAGGTTCAAACCGAGACTGCTACTTCATGCCCACGTGTCCCTGGGAACAAGTTACTTAAACTTTTTTTTTTTTTTTTGAGATGGGAGTTTTGCTCTTGTTGCCCAGGCTGGAGTGCAATGATGTAATTTCACCTCGCTGCAGTCTCCGCCTCCCAGGTTCAAGCGATTCTCCTGCCTCAGCCTCCTGGGTAGGTGGGACTACAGGCATGTGCCACCACTTCCGGCTACTTTTGTATTTTTAGTAGAGATGGGGTTTCTCCATGTTTGTCAGGCTGGTCTTGAACTGCAGACCTCAGGTGATCTGCCCACCTTGGCTTCCTATAGTGTTGGGATTACAGGTATGAGCCACCACGCCTGGCCAAGTTACTTAAACTTTCTGAACATCAGAGTCCTCACCTGAAAATAGAGGTAGTAACACACAGGGAACAGGCCCTTGTGAAGGTTACGTTACAGCAGTTCTCAAGGTGCAGGCCACAGGTCCCTGAGAGTCCCTAAGAATTTTCAGGGGAGTCCATAAGGTCAGAGCGGTTTTCACGATAGCACTAAAGTGATGTGCCATTCCCATGTTTGAGACTGATGGTGCTAAAGCAATGGTGGGTGAAGCTGCTGGCGCCTTAGCGTGAATCAAGGTAATGGCATCACACTGTAACAGTCTCTGTGTCCTTCCACATCACATACCCACTAAACAGAGTAATTGGTAAATAACAAAATGCCAGTTTCACTTAAGAATATCTTCTTTGCTTGAAGCAGCTAAGATTATGATTATATTGAACCTTGATTCTGGAGTGCATATCTTTTTAATATTCTCTGTAATGGAATGAAAAGCACTTCTGCTGCTTACAGAAATATTACACAATAGTTTCTCAAATAAGCAAGTGAACAACACCAATCTACCTGTGCATCTGTTTGAGTTGCAGGCTGAACTAGCCATTTTTTCATGGGATACCATTTTATTTAAAAACAACCGACAAACTCCTGTTATTCAGACGTGAGCGTTCAGCAGACATTTTTGCAAAAATGAATAAAGTGAGCTTGTCACTTCCAGAAAAACAACTGATGGTATTTGTGGCCAATGATAAAATTCAAACTTTCCAGCAAAAATTAGAATTTTGGAACACTTATACGTTATTATGAAAAGGACTTTTGTGATAGGACCATTGGGAATATTAATAGATGTGATTTGTTAATATTGTTTAATGAAATTCATCAATATTTGAAAGATTTGTACAACTCGGCAAGCCATTATCTTCCAAATGATAAATGAATGACGTAACAAAATCATGCAGAGAGGTAAATATGCATTCCAAGTGCAAAGTTTCAGATTTCCCACTGCAACTAATCTTTAAGAAATTTCCACTTGTTGAGTGTTGATGTCATATCAAAGAAAAATATCCACAATGATCTGAAAAGGCTTTATTAAATACCCCTCCCCTTTCCAGTTACATATCTGAGGGTGGATTTTCTTTCATCTTTCAATCAAAGTAACGTATTGCAGACAGATCGAAAACAGAAGTTGATATAAGACTTCAGCTACCTTCTAGTAAACCACACATTAAAGAGATTTGCAAAGATGTGAAACAAGGCCATCTTCCTTCTTACTATTTTACTAGAGAAAACATCTAGATTTTTTTTTGTCTTGGAAAAATATAGTTACTTCTTATTAAAATATGTTGTGTTAACATGTAATGAGTTACTATTGCATTTTAAGCTGATAATTTAGAAATTTCTCAGTTTTAATTTTGAATATGTTAACTATAGATGGATCTAACTTACATGAGCAGATGCTCTTGGAAGGTCCTCAATAAATGGGTCCTAGAACGAAAGGTTTGAGAACTGCTGTCCTAGGTGAAGCCCAGCCCAGAGCTGGGCACACAGTGAGTGCTTGGTAAGGACCGCTTGCTCCCCTAGAGTGCCGGGCTTCCCAGGGTTTGGCATCACAGGGCAGAACCTGGGGGCATTCTCTGTATCTCAGAAGTCCAGGGTCAGCCTGGCAACCTGGCTGGGCAGGCTGCATGGAAGAGCCCGGCCCAGAGCTGCCCAGGTTGGAGGGAGCCCAGGGAGCACCTAGCTCCTGGCTTCCATCCAGGTGGCCTCTGGGGATGAGGTTCCTTCCAGGGCTGCCTGGGGAGGGGAGCTTTTCTTAGAGTTGGGAGAGAGGGGTATCTAGGGAGAGTTACCCTCAACTGCCCCAACCCCTGCCTTCACCAGGGCAACCCTGCATTTATCTGCCTTGTGTATTGAGGTTCTTATATTGGAATTCTCTTAAGCTTCTGTTTAAAGGAAGGGGTTTGAGGCTTCCCAAAGATTTCAAAACTGTGTAGTACAGGTCTTTATTTTAAAGACAAGGCCCAGAAAGGGAATGTGACTTCTTGAAGAATAAATGGCAAGCAATCAATTCAACAGTGATCAAGGCAAAACTGACAAGTGAGAGACCATGCTTGATGGAGCCTTTCAGCTGGTAGAGCCCAGTGCCCGTGCAGCAGCAACTCAGCAGATACTCATACACTGGATACAAAAGCTTCCTGTATAGTCTCTCATTTTATCTTTGTAACAAGCCTGAGCTTTATTGAGGTATAATTCTTATTTTTATTTTTTGAGATGGAGTCACTCTGTCACTCAGGCTGGAGTGCAGTGGCATGATCTCAGCTCACTGCAACCTCTACCTCCCTGGTTCAAGCAGTTCCCCTGACTCAGCCTCCTAAGTGGCTGGAACTACAGGCATGTGCCACCACACCTGGCTAAGTTTTTTGGATTTTTAGTAGAGTCGGGATTTCATCACGTTGGCCAGGCTGGTCTCAAACTCCTGACCCCAGACAATCCGCCTACCTCGGCCTCCCAAAGTGCTGAGATTACAGGCGTGAGCCACCGTGCCTGGCCTATGGAGGTATAATTTATAGATCATAATATTCATCTGGTTTAAGTGTACAGTTCAGTGATTTTTTAGTAAATTTGCAATATTGTACAACTATCACTGCAATCCAGTTTTAGAGCATGTGATATATTACCTCTATTTACAGAGAAAAATTGTCCCAGAAAAGTAAATAAACCTCCCCAAGGTTATACTGCTATTGGGTGGCAGAATCAACATCCGGATTCAAGTTTATCTGTCCCAGTGCCACACCCCTCTCATTCTGCACACTGTAGAGAAGCAGTCAGGTGGTCCACTGCTTGGAAACCGTGGACCAATGCCCCACCACAGGCTGCCATTCGTGGGACTCTCTCTAGAGCTGGTTGTGCTAGTCCAAATTTGGGCACTGGAGGCTGGGCGCAGTGGCTCACACCTGTAATCCCAGCACTCTGAGAGGCCAAGGCAGGAGGATGACTTGAGCCCCGGAGTTCAAGACCAGTCTGGGCAACATAGCAAGACCCCCGTCTCTACAAATAATAATAAAAAAAAGTAGCTGGACGTGGTGGCATGCTTATATTCGCAGCTACATGGGAGGCGGAGGTGAGAGGATCTCTTGAGCCCAGGAAGTTGAGGCTGCAGTGAGCTGAGGTCATGCCACTGCACTGTACTCCAGCCTGGGCAACAGAGCAAGACCCTGTGTCTCAAAAAGAAAAAGACAATTTGGTTACTGGCTCTATGCACACAGCTCTGGATGCAGAGGAAACCTGGATCCCAGCCCCCTCAGAACTTCAATTCCCCACAAATGGGGGCCTGAAGTGCTTCCCTTAGCCTCGCTTTCACAGGGGACCTAAAGCTCCTCATTGAGCAGGCCCTCTAGGGGTTGCCTGCTGGGAAGTACAATCTCTAGGAAGTAAAATCAGTCCTTAACACTGGTGACCTCTAACTGTGAGGAAGTTCCTCCTTGTGTCTAGTCACATTCCTCTTGCTGTACTGAGTGCCTGTTTCCTATTCACCCTTCCTGTCTTGCCTGGTGAGTCTGGGGGTCAGTGTGCCTAGTTCAGAGGCCACAGAGAAATGCTGAAAGCTGGATAGAGAGTCACAGACTGTCTGCCTGGACAATCGTCTGTTGTAGTTAACATTTAGCACCCTGATCTCCAAAGACAACTGCTCTTTTCTTTTTTCTTTCTTTTTTTTTTTTGAGATAGTCTTGCTCTGTTACTCAGGCTGGAGTGCAGCGGTGATCTCGGCTCACTGCAACCTCCACCTCCAGGGTTCAAGCAATTCTCCTGCCTCAGCCTCTTAAGTAGCTGGGATTACAGGCACGTGCCACCACGCCTAGTTATTTTTTTGTATTTTTAGTAGAGAGGGGTTTCATAGTGTTAGATCTCCTGACCTCGTGATCTGCCCGCCTCAGCCTCCCAAAGTGCTGGGATTACAGGTGTGAGCCACTGCGCCCAGCAAGGATGACTGCTCTTTTCACAGGAAGGCCAGGCAGTCTTCATGTCTCTTCTCTGGCTTTCGTGGCTCTGGCACTGAGAGAATGTGGTCAGTTCTTCCTGGGAGGATGAGTGTAGTGAAGGGCAGGGAGGCTCTGCAGGATGGTGGAAGAGCCACCTTCAGAAGAAGTCAGGTGTCTACCCAGGCATACCTGGCCTAACAGGGAGCACGTGTCTCTCTGTTCTTCAGCAGGCACAGGACTGTGTAATTGATTGCCCTGGCACGTGGCTCCTTCTCCAATTTGGCCAGCCTTGAGTGTCCTGCTGTGCAGGCACCTCTCTGTAGGGGCTGCTTGTAGTGCCCATTTTAGACCATGCCTGGGGAAAGACCCAGACATGGTAAAAGATGAAGGGGAGGGTATTCCCTGTGATGAGACGATTTACTTGAGCAGATTGAACTTTCCTGGACGCTGCCCTGGGAGGTCATCCAGCTAACACAGGAACCGGGACCCTGATCCTTCACCCTCCCAGCACCCCTGCCATGTTTTCTTTCCCTCTTGCTCCTCCTGTCCCTACCAAGGAGCTGTATTGCAGACAGACCCTGGGCCTGGCAGCTATCAGCAAGGAAGAAATCAATAGCGAATGCGGAGGCAGGCTGGAGCAGTCTCCCTAGGGTAGGGTTTTCTTTTTATAATTTTAACATTTTATTTTTTCCAGCTCTATGGAGGTATAATTGACAAAAATGATATATATTTAAGATGTACAATGTAATGATCTGACATACATATACCTTATATGGTGATTATCACAATCAAATTAATCAACATACCCATCAGCACACATAGTTGTGTGTGTTTGTGTGTGTCAATGGTGAGGACACCTAAAGTAGGTTGAGACCCCTGGGACTCTGAGTCCTGGGACACAAGGCTCTGGCTCTTTCCCTCTCCCAAATAAACTGGACAGCTTCCCCAAAAAGCCCCTTCCAGGGTCTTGTCCATTGGCCTACTTTCAGAGAGCATTTCCTTCGTGTGTGAGGTTCTCAGCATGTTGGGACATTCGGCTCAGAGTAGGGAAGACTCACACCTTTACACAAATTCATACATAGATGCAAACAGACCTCACGCATGGCTCTTGGCAGGTTGCCCGTGGGCAGAGGTGCCTCCCTCTCACATTCCTTGGAAAGTGAGGGTGAAATTGAACCTGAGGCCTTCTCTCCAGCTGGAAGGAGACTGCTTGGGTGACGCTGGCCCCCTCTCCTAGTCTGTATGCCACTTCCTGGCGGGGCTCAGGACTGCTCTGGGTGGGATCCTCGGCTGGGTTCTGGCTTAGTGCCTTGTAGTTGTGCGGTTTGCTTGCAGACTTTGGACCTGTGGCTTCCCCCAACCATTGCTGCCTTTCCAGATCCTGTGGCTGCTGCCATCTGCCATCAGGAGCCAATGCTCTCAGTGAAGCTTGCTCAGCTGCGGCTGTTAGCGGAACCCTTTCTGCAGTCAGCATTGATCAGGGCTGTGGTCCTCAGAAGCAGGGGCTTGGTGGAAAGGTGAATGAGACCATGTGTCTGGGACCAAAGCTTGGGACTCAGGTCACTGTCCTAACGACAGAGGTGGGGGAGAGGGTGATGGGGAAGAAAAGTATGGATGAAAGTAGACTCATTAAATCCTTGCACCAACATGAAGAGCTCATCTGATCCCCTCGCTTCAAATACATCCCATAGTGCTAAGATGTCTTTTTGTGTCCAAGGTTCTGTAGAGAAGGAAAATTCATGACATTACCTCTACTCCCTTCTCAGTGTTGGGTCCAGGACTGGAAACTGGGACCCCTGGCCTTGCAGCTTCTCATCTATGTGACACTGGCCAGGCCCCCATGTGCCCTGGGCCCACTCTTCCCCAGGCTCCCACTTATTGATTCATTTATTCATTCATCCAAGAAACACACATTCGTGGAGTGAGCACTCTGTGCAGACTGTAACCGTGATGAAGATGGAACAGACAGTTCCTGCCCTCGTGCCTCTTACAGGTGGAGGGAAGCAAGACATTAAACAAAAGAGTAGCACAGTTGTTTATTTGATTACAATTATGATCATTGGCATGAAGTCAAAAGTGCTTAATCCTCTGAGGGTTTATAATGGGGGCTTAGCAAGGCAGGGAACAGGGTGGGTGCATGGCCACCATGATGTCTGGGCTGTGGGGGCAGCTGGCATAGGCATCCTGGGTCTTTTCATGGAATGCCAGGTCCACTCTCTGGCACTGCCAGGGGTGTGTGCACCTGGTACATCTGTTACATCATCCCTGGAAGGGCACGGTCAATAGGGACAGTTCTGAGCTGAGAGGCAGGATTTGGGTTGTAAAGGGGACTGGAATTTCTGGCTCTGCCTCTAGTTCCCCAGGTGACCATGAACTTGTCATTTTCCCTCCTTTCTCTATTCCATCCTTTGTAAAATGAGCTTTGACTAGAAAAATCCCTGAAGTCCCTTCCCAGAGTCTCGGAAAAGCATTAGAGGTTTCCAAAGGCAAACTATAGTTTTTCCACTGGAGACTGAGAAAGGAATTTTGGAACAGGGCTGAAAACGCCACTCCAGAGAGCAGGAGGGAGGAGGAGAAGAACAAGCCCAGAGTCAGGGGACCGTGGTGTCACAAATGGAGGAGTGCACATGGCAGATGCATCCCCAGGGTGTCTGGACTCTGGAATGGTGACATGGAGACTCAGGAGAAGGCTGCTGTCATTGCATTGAAGGTGCAGCTAGAGCAATGGTTGGTTGGGATTGCAACAAGAAGAGTTTAAATTTGATATTAGGCAGCGCTTTCTTGCTTATAGCACTGAGACAACTGGCAGGTGATTAAAGAGGTGTAAGGGAGAGTGTCATATAGATGTTCCAGAAAAACCAGAGAAAGAGCCTTTGAGAGGGAGATGTTCTGCATGGAGGCAGGGGCGATGGATGACCCTACAAGGTCTCTTCCTCAGACAAGTCCATGAATCTCTTCTCCTCACGTTGCCACTGATGTCAGTGCTGTCTGGATGTCTGTGAGAGGGAGATGTCAGGTCCCCTTGGAGATGAATTTTTGACCATAAACTATCCCCAGTTCACATCTCCCGGTGACACATATGGCTAACTGTGCCGTTGTCACACTCAATCAAATCGAATTCAGTAACACCTTTGCTCACTTGTCCTGCTGTGATATAAATATAGCTCTGAGAAGTGTATTAGTTGCTGACAGTATGGGAGCTGGGGAGGCCGGGTTTGGAGGCTGAGGGAGGCCATGGAGTTCGTGTTTCAGACCTAGAAACAAGGGCTGGAGATGGGTTCCTTGAGAGTGTGGGATTGGGCTGCTGTGAAGCTGTTTTCTCAGGAGGCCCTGAGGCAGTTATATCTCTAGATCAAAGGGATGGGTCAGATGCCCTCTCAAGGGTCTTTTGTGTCCTTGGACTTTTGTTGTTACCAGTGGTCGCAGGTTTTCCCTGTATGTGTGTGGGGGGTGGGGGTGGGGGCATGTATTACATTAATGCATGTGTCTAGCTGCAGATTGCAAAAGGTCCAATGACACCTTGCTTCCCATTTCTACTGAGGAAGGTGCTCTACACCTTCAAACAGTGGTTCATAGTGTCACAAAGGCATGGGATTAACCTATAACATGAAGGATTTTAGGTAGATATAAGGAGGAATTTTCAAACACTAAATATGGTTAGATATTATAACAGAAGACCAAGCAGGTGGTGAGACCTCCCTCAAAGAAAAGAGGAGTCTGGGATAGGATAGACATTGAAAAAAGATAAATTGACCATCAAGATTCCTTCGAGCCAAGGGTTTATATGAGTGTGGGTATACACATGTTGGAGACAGGAATGTGTGCAGTTGTCAACCAGTTAACTTATGTAAATGTATTCCAGTGTCAGAGGAAAGGAAGGAGGAAGGGAGAGGAGAGAAGGGAGAGAGGAAGAAGAGGAAAAAGGAGCAAAGAGAAAAAGGAAGAGGAGAAGGAAGGGGGGAGGAGGAGGAGGTGGTGGTGGTGAATAATGCTGGACATAATACGGCTTGGCAGGGTGGAACCCCTTCCTTTGTCAGTGCCATGATGTTATTACTGGAGTCAGGGATGGTGTGTGGCTGTGTGTGTGTGTGTGTGTGTGTAAATTCATCCTCAGGAGACTTCAGTTATGATAGTCAAGCCTGCAATAGGACAGGCAAGTGCCCCTCACCATGTGGGCAGGCTGCCCATTTAAATTCAGGATTCTGCACATAGCCTACTAAAACAGCTCCTTTGTATGTGGTCTGTTTACATATACTGAACATTTGCCCTGCCAGCAAGCCACAATCATCCACCCTCAATATCGAAGAGAGAGTGAAGAGTGCGAGCCTTGTGAAGAATGGAGCTTCTATTCTTTCAGCGGGAATGCCAGTCCGGGGCTCAGGATAGACTCAGCTCCTTTTTTTCTAACACAAATCTAATATAATTACACATGTATCCCAGGGGTATCTAAGGGTTTACACTAGAAAATGCATAAACCTCTGATGTGGTTTGAATGCTCATCCCCTCCATATCACTTGTCGAAATGTGATCCCCAATGTTAGAAGCGTGGCCTGGGAAGTGTTTGGGTAATGGGGGCAGATCCCTCATGAATGGCTTGGTGTCTTCCCCGTGGTAATGAGTGAGTTCTTGCTCTGAGTTCACGCGAGATCTGGATGTTTAAAAGTGCGGGGCGCCACCCCCGACCTCGCTGCAGCTCTTGCCATGTGATGTGCCTGCTTGCCCTTCACCTTCCAGCATGATTGTGGGCTTCCTGAAGTCCTCACCAGAAGCAGATGCTGGTGCAATGCTTCCTATACAGCCTGAAGAACCATGAGCCAATTAAACCTTTTTAAAAAATAACTTACCAGCCTCAGGTATTTCTTTGTAGCAATGCAAAAATGGACTAACACAGTCTCACCAACAGAGGAAGAATGGACAGTACATCTATTTTTTTGATTCTGTCCCAAACTTGACTCCAGGGACCCACAGGAGGGTCACAGTCATGATCCTGGACTTTGGAGGATGACCTTGAAAGATCTTGATTCCAAACCTCCAGCCTCTTGGCAGGACCTATCTAAATCACCCTAAATCCTGTTACATATGCTCCAAATTTCTCTTGGCCTTCCCTTCCAGTGGCTTCCTTCTTAGAAAGTTTCCCCTTTGGCTTTTTGTCATCAGTATCAGTCATGCTGTTTTCTCATACTCAGTTTCTCTGAAAGGATGTGTATCTCAGTACCTGAGGGTCAGGTGGTCATGCCCAGATCAAGGTGATGAGTAGAAGTGAGAGGCTTGGACTCTGTACTGTACCCTTCCCCGTGATCTTGAAGGATACCCATCTTGAAACACGGTCTGCCTATTTACCTCTTTGGAATTAGTCTCTGCCACCTTTACTTAAATGATCTCTTGGATTGTGTTGTCAATTTGCCCCTGAGTCCTCCGTAGCACCCTTGCAATTCTGGAAACCCCAGCAGTATTCAGAAGGGCAAGCTATGGCTGCTCCAGATGGGGAGGTTCAGCACCACGGACAGAGCTCGGTGCTGCCCTCCCGCAGCTCACAGTCGGGAGGGTTGAAAGCTTGAGTTGTCCTTTCAGCAGTGGCTCATGCCTGTAATCCCAGCATTTTGGGAGGCCGAGGTGGGTGGATCACAAGGTCAGGAGTTTGAGACAAGCCTGGCCAACGTAATGAAACCCTGTCTCTACTAAAAATATTAAAAAATTAGCCTGGCATGGTTGTGGGCTCTTGTAATCGCAGCTACTTGGGAGGCTGAGGCAGAAGAATCGCTTGAACCCGTGAGGCAGAGGTTGCAGTGAGCCGAGATTGTGCCACCGCACTCAAGCTTGGGCGACAGAGCAAGACTCTGTCTCAAAAACAAAAAGCCGGGCGTGCTGGCTCATGCCTGTAATCCAAGCACTTTGGAGGCCAAGGCGGGCAGATCACCTGAGGTCAGGAGTTCAAGACCAGCCTGACCAACGTGGTGAAGCCTCGTCTTAAACAAACAAACAAACAAACAAACAAAACAAAACTGAGTCCTCAGGTGATGGATGCATCAATATCTCAGAAATCACCACAAAAGAACTTATTCTTGTGACCAAACACCACCTGTTCCCCCACAACCTATCAAAATTTAAAAAAAAAATAAGCTGAGTTCTATTAACTTCCTCCCCTTCCTCCTCCTGTCCTAATTAACTTTCCTCCTCCTCTTTCTTTTTCAATAATATTTTAAAAACTTTTTTATAGAGATAAGGTCTCACTATGTTACCCAGGCTGGTCTTGAACTCCTGGGCTCAAGCCATCTTCCCACCTCGGCCTCCCAAAATGCTGTGATCACAGGTGTGAGCCACTGCGCCGAGCCCTAACTTTCCAATTTTGGAGGTAGAAGCTGGCTGGGAAGAAGACCAGTGTCATATAACATTGTTTCTGCCCTTTAAGGATCTTAGCTAGGTCACCTCCTCTCTACAGGCCCCACTTTTTCATCTGTAAAATGAAGAGAATGAACTCCAAGCTCAATCACACTATAAGCCTGAGTGCCCGTGATTGCCTTTCCCAGAAAGTCTTTAAAAGTAATCTCAACTTGCAAGGCCTGAGTTAGAGTGGCGCCAGTTTAACTTGTAGGTGATAGGAAGCCATGACCTCAGGTCCCGCAATCTGGCAATGTTCTCCCAAAGTCAATGCCTTGCATTTCTCCAGCTTGTTGAAATGTTTAGAGCAGGAGACTCTTCCGTGTAATGTTTATTATCCCAGATACCTCATTGCCCCCCTCACTCATAGGCAAAATGCAACCTGTCTTGGTGGGCTAGGCAGATTTTTGTGATGGGTAGTGGGTATGTGAGCTTAACTGGAGATAGACCTCCAAATGAGGCTGGCATGCCTAGAGGGGAGCAAGCTACGTAGGAGTTAGAGGGGAGAACCAAGGCTTCTCTGTGTCAGGTCAGAGCAGGGTACTGGAGCTGGGCTCTGCCTCCCTCCCTCTGTCGCAGTGACACCACCTCAGTAGGAGCGCTGGGCTGCAGTGGGAGCAGCCTGCAGTGGGAGGAGGAGGCATGGCTGGATAGAATGGCATGGAGCCAGATGTGAGTGGAGTGCTGGGCAGAGACTGGCAGCTCTCCAGAGCTCTGAGGGCTGGGGGTGCTTGATGGTGGGAGAGAGAATAGCGTGCCAGACGGCGGCTGTGTCCTTGAGTGCCTGTAGCAGGGCTGCACCACATTTCTGGCCTCTTGGTTCATCTGAATAGGGTCATCCTCTGCTTCCAGGCTCCAGGAAACCTGCAGGGAGGAGGGAGCTCTTCTCTATCCTCTAGCTGTTTCTCTTCCCATCCTCTCCCATCTCTCTCTCTTCTCTCTCCTCTCTCCTCCTCTCTCCTCCTCTCTCCTCTCTCTCCCCCTCTCCCCCTCTCCCGCTCTCCCGCTCTCTTCTCTCTCCTCACTCTTTCTCTCTCTCGTTCTCACACTCACTCTCTGACAGGGTCTTGCTCTGTTGCCCAGGCTGGAGTACAGTGGCATGGTCTCAGCTCACTGCAACCTCGACCTCCTGGGCTCAAGTGATCCTCCTGCCTCAGCTTCCTAAGTAGCTGGAACTGCAGGTGCACGTCACTGCACCTGGCTAATTTTTAAAATGTTTTGTAGAGACAGGATCTCACTGTGTTGCCCAGTTCTGGTCTTAAACTTCTAGGCTCAAGCGATCCTCCTGCTTTGGCCTCCCAAAGTGCTGGGATTACAGGTGTGAGCCACCATGCCTGGCCGATCTACATGTCTTCACCATGCCTCTCACCAGTTGAGAATTCAAGCCTTCATTGTTTTCTGGCTCAGGGCACATAGCATGGAGCAGAAGGTGTAATTGTTATCCCTTTGGTCATGGAAAAGCCAGCCCAGGCTCTGTATACTGAGTGGGATCACTTGAAATGCTCCACAACCTCCCAAACACAAAAGGGGAAATTTTAGGCAATATTTGAAGCTCCTGCTCTTAAGCTCTCCTCAGAGATGCCAAGTGCCCAGTTCTTGGGGGTTTGGGACTCTGGACAAAGTGGAAGCAGATCTTTGCTTAGGAGAAGACTGTTGTGTGCATGTGTGAGTAGGGGGAGAACTAGGGTCTTAAACCTTTAATACCAGGAATATCCACTAGTCAAGTCTAGCCCTGAAAATGATTTCCCAGACATGGGGGCAATTCTGGGGCACAAGGCCAGCCCGGGGGAGCAAGCTGGTTCTGCAGTTTTATTGCAGTAAGCCCAAAGCTTTGGGTCTTGGAGAGAATCTTTCCTTCTACTAGGTCAAGGGAGCACAAGTTACAGGGAGACTATTAAAATTGTCTTCCGTCACTCTTAGGAAGACAGTTCTAATAGAGCAAGCACTTAGTCTGTTTTAGTTGCAAACCCAGTGCCTTATTCAGTACCTGGCACTTGGAAGCTACTCAGTAAATGGTTATTGAATGAATGTTGAAGAATTAGAACTGTCCAGGCTCAGTGGCTTGCTGCAGGAGGTGTGAGCACCTTGTCCTTGGGCAAGTCTCAGTAGAGGCCAGGGACCATTAAACTGTCAGGTTGTTGGAGGGACTCATGCAGCACTGATGGCTTGGGCTTGAGGTCCATTTCCCTTTGGCTCTGAGAATCCACGTTTCTGTGACCTCTTCTGAAGAAAGGAGATCTCTAGAATGGGGCTGGAGCAGGGCTGGCAGTGGGCATCTTACTCAGAGACATGCAGCCCAGTACTTTTTTGCCCAGCCACCTCTGCTACATCAACCTGCTGCCATGCGTGCTTGTCAAACTTGATAAAGAGAGCGTGTCTATTTCTCTTTTCTTGGAAATCTTGATTGTGAGGCTCCTATGTCCCAGGCTCAGCTTGGCCTGTGGCATGATGGCCATCTGTTCAGTGGGGTGGTATCCATCTGATGACTGCGTACACTTTTCAGAGGTGGGCGCTCAGTAGGACCCTGGGCAGGTGGGGTGTAGGAGAGATTGTTGGTTGCCTTCAGGGGGAGTGGAGGCAGAGTGGGTGTGGGTCTCAGCTCCAGCTGTTCCCTTGCTGCGTCCCCGGCTCTGGCCCTGACGGAGATGAATAATTGATGGTGACTAATGGATCATTGCTCCTGTATGAAATATTCAGCAGGGACTGTGGCAGGTTTGTGTAATCAGATGTTTCATGCTGCCCTCCTGGTAGGTGTGGGACTCCTGAGTTTCCCTGACTTTCAGAGCTGTGGGGTGTGAAGGGGGCACTTCCCTAGAGAGAATTGGGTTCTGGGCAGGGGCAGCCTTCTCAGGTTGTACTTTACAGAGGAGGGAGGGCAAGGCCTTTAATTCTGGGGACCTGACTTACCTACCTTGTTGGGGGTGTCTACACTGCCCTGAGGAACTACCAGGAGGGATCACTAGTGTTAAAGGAGCAGCCTGCAGCCCTGGGATGTCTAAGAGGGTCAGGAGGATGCTGATGCTGGACAGAGAACGTGTTAACCCTGCTCCGCGACCATGCTCCCTGCCCCCTGGGCACTCAAAATAACCCTGTAGAACAGCCTTATGCAGATGAGGAAGGGGAGCTCAGAGGGTTTAAATGACTTGCCTGAAGTCACACAGCTAGTGAGCTGTGGAGCTGGACTCCTCCCCTAAGGCCTCTCCACAGAGCTGTCTGCGAAGACAGTCCCTTGGCCTCTTCTTCCCAGTCCATGCCCACCTCATCCCCTCCTCGCCTTCCTCACTGACTCTGTGGGAATAATGTTATGGGATCCCAGGATAGAACTGCAGCCACGAGCAGCCATGTGCTTGATAGAGCTGGCTGGTCCGTGATGGGAACATTGTGTGTGTGTGTGTGTGCATGTGTGCACACATGTTCGTGTTGAGGGACGATCTGAGGCTCATCCTTGCACCTGTGAGGTGGTGGGCTCAAGATGTGTGCTCAGGGGTGTGCTAATCTCCTTCCTTTCCTTGGGGGGCTCAGGTGGTCCGGCCACACCAGCCCCTGCCTTTCCTGATCACAGCTCAGCAGGGAGGAGAGTGATCCCCTCCCTCATGGATCAGACTCAGGAATTCGGGGGCCTTAGGAGATTCAGTTTAGGGGCGGGTTCCACATGGGGGTTGAAAGTTTCTTCCCTTGCTGGGGCTGGCCCCTTGGAGCTGCTCTGTGAGCTGTTAACCTTCCGTGGAGCTTCAGGCCACACATAGAACATCACGTCCTGACTCCCCGTTTGGATCTTTCCCCCACCACATTGTCTTCATGACTCCCGTCACTATCTGAGGCTGGATGAGGAAGCCGCCCAGGGACGTCTCTACTTTAGGGATGAACAACTCAACTCAGACCATGCTCACCAGTTCTGAAAGACCCCATGGAAGGGCCAGTGCCCCCAACCATCCCTTTCAGCATTTCACACTCCTTCTACCATCAGGAAGTTCTTCCTACTCTCTAGTCAGAGACCTTCTTGCTGCAAACAAATATGTCCTCTTGTTCCTTGGGCTGCGGATCTCTATCTTCAAGGTCTCATGTAACATCGCAGGCGTGGGAGACGGATGAGTAATGCTTGCTTAACAGAGAGGAAAATGCAATTCAGGATTTTGGGTTTAGAGCCAAATCCTTCTGTAGCTATCTGTCATCTCCAACTTGACACATTTCTCCACTCGATACCTGGTTACCTTCCAGGGGACTGAATCGGAGCATCCTTGCAGAGGAAACAGGGAGGACCTGCTTCTGTCCCCTGCCTCATGCAGTCCCAGCCTGTTCCAGACTTTCGACTGTGCCACCCTTGGGGCAGAACAGAGCATAATGACAGGGCCATCCCTGCTTAGGAATGAATACAAACCTTAGTGAGCTTTCCCTATTTCCTCTTATTTCACCCTCTGGGCTGGAGGAGAAAGACTGAGCCACTGTGGGCAGTCACATTAGCCCATTTTGCAGACGAGGAAGCTGAAACTCAGAGATGAGAGGGGTGTGCCAGAGTTCACATTGCAGAGTGGAGTATGAGAGGGTTTTGGGTCCTGTCCTGAAAACTAGCCCCTGGGGATGGAGGGTGGTAGTGACCAGAAAGCCAGGCTTTTCCTCACAAATGGGGTCTCTGCCCTCCTTCTCTGCTACAGGAGGGGCTGTGCTGACCAGATGGGCTGCAGCATGACACAGGCCCATGCTGTCATCCGGGCCACCGCCTCCATCCCGTTAATGTGTCCTCAGAGTTGTGACATTGTGAAAAGACATTTTTTTTTCCTTGCTTATTTCAGCTTCAGTTCAGTGTTAGGTACAAATAACTTGGCAGATAGGAAGAGACAGGAGGAGAAAAAGGATGGCTTTTATGTCTCAGATTCCCAAAGGGAAAAATTATTCTTAAACAAAAACAAGGCTTTTCTTTCAGAATCCTTTAGATCCCCCCCAGTCTGAGCCACATATGCGGTTGACTGCATCATTTATAAGCCTCTTTTTTTTTTTTTTTTTTGAGGTGGACTTTCACTCTTGTTGCCCAGGCTGGAGTGCAATGGTGCGATCTCGGCTCATTGCAACCTCCATACAAGGCTCTTTCTCTCCAGTGTCTGGTCAAGGGGAGGTCCTCTCTCACAGAGCTGCCTCTTCTGTCCACCAGTCATGCAGTTTTCATGCTTAGCTGAAGGTCGACCACACATCCCACCCAGGACTAGGTTCTGCAGGGAGGAGGAGAATGGCCCCATAGACTCAAGGCTCTGCTCTGTCTCTGAGCAACATGGTAGAGATTGAGAGTAACTCGTGTGGAGATGAAGAAAGTGTCAGGAGACAGCAACACAAACCTGCCATGGGGATGGAGTATTTGGGGCCAGGTGGGGCCGGTTCACCCAAGACGGGCTTTTGGAGTTCGGTGATGAGAAAACCAAGGGCTGGGCAGATAGGGGGAGGCGGCCCAGAGAGGAGGGCACTGGAACTGGGCACACACTTCAGTGGCGCCTGTGAGAGTTTAGCCATTCATTTAGCAAACATTTTATGGAGTACACACCTGGGGGGGCAGGTGTTTTGCTAAGCCATCGTGATATAAAAATAAAGCTTAAGACACAGCCCCTTCCCTCCATGAACTCACAGTCCAAGCACGTCACCAGGTCATTTGAATACAGAAGGGTAAGTGTGAAGATAAATTGACAGGCTGCAGCTCAGTGAGCAGGGAAGCTGTCAGTTCCACCCAAGGGAATCAGAGAGGACTTCACAGAGCAGGAGCTTGAGCTGGGGCTTGAGGAAAGAGTAGGCATTTTCCAGATGGACAAAGGAAGAACATTGTTTCAAGCAGAGGGAATGATGAGAATGAGGACTCAGAGGTGTGAAGCTCCCTGGTGGGCTTTGAAGAGCCGGAGAGGAAAGCAAACACGGGCAGAGGGGCATGCATTTGGCAGGGCATGAACAGTGGTTTGAAGGGTGGTGTTAGGAAGAGGCCAAGAGCATCAGGGGCCTGTTTGGGATGATGCCGTAGGAGAGATGGAGGGTGGGAACTGGTCAGAGCAGTGGCTGTTCTCCACCCAGGGCCGGGGTGCAGGGAATGGGTTCCAGGATGACCAGAATGATTTGTCCTTGGCCCCTCAGGAGGACCTGAGAGTGGGAAGCCCCCCGGCCCCCTACCATCATGCCACTTCTTTCCCAGGCCAGTGGGACATAGGCATCAGGGATCCATCTTCTAGAAGGAAAGAGAGAAGCTGTGAGCTCAATGCTTTCCTTGAGACCTTGTCTGTCTGAGGTTAAGATAGAAGATAGACATGACATGAAGGCAGACGGAGGCAAGAAGGTGGCAGCAAGGACCCTGGACCAATGTGCTAACAGGGTTGTATTAGGCCATTCTTAGGTTGTTATAAAGAGATATCTGCACTGGGTAATTGATGAGAAAAGAGGTTTCATTGGCTCATGGTTCTGCAGCTGTACGGAAAGCACGGAGACAGCATCAGCTTCTGGCAAGGGCCTCAGAAAGCTCCAGTCACGGTGGAAGGCAAAGGGGGACCCCCACAGGGTGACCCAAACACCTCCCACCAGGGGGTTACAACACTGGGGATTACATTTCAACATAGGATTTGTGTGGGACAGATATCCAAACCATATCAGGGCCCCAGGGTCATGGCCTCCCAGGCTGACCCTCTCTCTGGTAGATGTGCTTGGCCCTGCCCTGGGGGTTTCCTGGCAGGAGCATTCCTCCCCAGGAGTGTAGAGGGTGAGAGCTTCTGCATCCGCGCACCCCCGTGCCCCAGACCCTCTGAGACTGTGTCCCGATGATCTCACTCCCTCGCCTTGCTTTCAGGAAACAAGCCTTCTAGTAATGTGAGCCTGTTTCCCTAGTTAATGGAGCTGGGGAAATGTGCATTCATTTTTCCCCTGAGCTGTGACAGGCAATAGGAAGTTTGCCCTGAAATATGCTTCAGTGTGGATTGAAATAAAACACTTGGTGTAGTTTGCAACAGAGCATTAAAAAGGAATAATGCAGGCATCTCACCTGACACCAGCTTCCAAGGGTAACGTTTCCTTCAAACTTTCTTTTCTTCCCCGCCCAAGCATCCCTTCATGTGGTGAGGTGGGGTGAGGTGGTGAATGACCTGGGAAAGAAGCTGGGTCAAGGAAGGGCTGATGTCAGTGTGCCCATGCCGAGAGACACCAGGAGACCTGAGACCTTTTATTTTCAAAATAATGGTGACTTTAGAATTCTGGAAGAAAGAATAGATTCATTTAAAAGCCCCTGATGCCTGGACTTGAATAATTAAACTCAATTGATTGTCCACATTGACAATGGGATTCTGTTGGTGTAAGCAATGGAGGTGTTAGGATGGGGGCCTGGAATAGCAGGTGGTGGCGGGGGGGCACTGGTGCAGATCTGGTTCCTCTAAGCACCCCACTCTTCCATTTCTCATAACCTGTAACTGAACTCTACCCAGAGAATGATTAACGCCAGCCAGGTGAGTGAGAAATGGCTCTATTTTAGTTTATTTTACTCCTTAGGAGGAAATGCGCTGTTTGTTCAGTTGGCCACTTCATCGGCAGGTTTGCCAGGACAGGGCTGAACTCCCAGACTTCCGCTCACCGGCAACCACTGGGTCTGACCTCTCCCTTCCCAGCTTCCATGTTCTCCTCTGCATGCTGCTGCCCTAGTCCTAGTTTAGGCTGGTCACTCCCCCAACCCTGCCCATTGCCCACTGCTGCACAGATATTCCTAGAATACCCTTTGAGCATATCATCCCTCCCTGCTGTGTCCTGGAGGGCATCAGGTGCCAGAGAGAGGGGTTGGGTGCCAATGCTGGGATTCAGTGAGTTAGAGATGGATCCGTCAGGATGGGGTGTTTCATCAGAACGTCGTGGCCTGTGGGGACAGAAGGTAGGCTTCACAACATGCTGAGCAACATGGTAGGTCAGAACGGAGGGGCCAAAGGAAGTAACTCACTAACTAACTGAAACCAAATACACCACGTGGGAGGGGCTCGTTGGAGCGGAGACACCCAGAGACAGAGTCTCGTGGACATGGTTCTACACGTGCTCCCTTTTCAGCAGGTAGAGACACCTCCACACCCACGCTCATGGCAGCGCAATTCACAATAGCCAAGATACAGAAACAACCTGAGTTCATTGACAGATGAATGGATAAAGAAAACGTAGTGCGTGTACATGACAGAATGTTACTTAGCTGTTTAAAAAAGAAGGAGATGCTGCTTTTTGTGACAACATGGATGAACCCGGAGGACATTGTGTTAACTGAAATAAGCCAGACATTAATACTGTATAATCTCACTTATATGTGGAATTGCAAAAAAAAAAACAAAACAAACTGAATAAGATGGGGAGAAGGCGTCAAAGGGTACGGCATGCAGTTCTGTAGGGTGAGCAAGGCCAGAGAGCTTATCCACAGCAGGAAGACCACAGTTAATTCTATTGAATCGCTTGCTGAAAATTTGTGAAGAGCAAAGATAGCTATGGAAGGTGACAGGTAAGCTCATCTGCTTACCGGTAGTAATTTCACTATGTGTATATATATCAAAATGTCACAGTATACACCTAAATATATACCACAAAAACACATTAAAATTACTTATGGACATATATTTCAGTAAAATATATAATGTATAATATATGGCATGTAAATACATAATATGGCATATACACAGAAAAGTGCACACATCCTAAGTGTTGATAGTTGGATGAATATGTACAAACTGAACACACCTGTGTAACCTGCAGCCAGACCAAGAAATGGAACATTACCAGCATCTAGAGTGGAAATGATCCTGGGTGAATGAGAAGTGCCTCCGTTTCCCCAAGCATGGCTTCCAGCCCTATAGATAAGGTTTGCCTGTTTTTGAACTGGAATAGTATACCATGCACTCTTTTTTTTTTTGAAAGAGGGTCTCACTCTTTCACCCATGCTGGAGTGCAGTGGCACCATCATGGCTCACTGAAGCCTTGGCCTCCCAGCTTAAGCAGTCCTCCCACCTCAGCCTCCCAAATAGCTGGGACCACAGGCATGCACCACCACCTTCAGCTCTTTTTCATTTTTTGTAGAGATGGGGTCTTGCTATATTGCCTAGGCTTGTCTCAAATCCCTAGGCTCAAGCAATCCTCCTGCCTCCACCTCCCCAAAATGGTGAGATTATAGGCGAGAGCTACCACACTTGCCAGTATACACTCTTTTGTGACTGGCTTCTTCCCCTACATGATATTTGTGACAGTCACCTGTTGCATGTAGTTATAGTTTACCCACATTGATGTGTCTTATTTCCTTGTGTCAGTGTACCTCAACTATTTGTCCATCCCGCTGTTAATGACATTTGTGTAGTTTCCAGTCTGGGGCTGTTATGACTAGTGCTGCTGCGAACATACTTGTCATGGCTTTTGGGAAGTGCATTTCTCTAGCTGGGTCCTGGGGTGTGTATTGTTTGGTCATTGCAGGGTATGCATTTTCCAAAATGCTTTTGCCAACTTACCCTCCTACCAGCAGTGATGGCGAATTCCTGCTGCTCCATGTTCTTGGTATTCTCTGTCTTTTTACCTTAGCCATTCTGGTGGGTGTACATGGGATCTCTGTTCCATTTCAACATGCACTTCCCTGATGACTAAAAGAATTGAGCCCCTTTCCAAATGCTTATTGGCCATTTGCCTATCCCTTATTGAAGTTACTATTTAGGTCTTCTGCTCATGTTTCCACTAGGTCATCTGTCTTTTTTTTTTTTTTTTTTTTTTTGAGACAGAGTTTCATTCTGGTGCCAGGCACCAGGCAAGAGTACAGTGGCGCGATCTCGGCTCGCTGCAACCTCCGCCTCCCCGGTTCAAGCAATTCTTCTGCCTCAGCCTCCTGAGTAGCTGGGACTACAGGCACACACCACCACGTCCAGCTAATTTTTGTATTTTTAGTAGAGATGGGGTTTCACCATGTTGGCCAGGATGGTCTCGATCTCTTGACCTTGTGATCTGCCCACCTTGGCCTCCCAAAGTGCTGGGATTACAGGCATGAGCCGCCGAGCCCGGCCACCTGTCTTTTTCTTATTGATTTGTGGGCATGATTGCCACCTCTCTTGCAGGCCCAGGCACGTATCCTTCACTTGTGAGTTTCCTCCTCAAGCAGAAGGGCTGGGTTCCTAGCTAATTGCATCCCTGTTCTGGCCATCACCTGCCTACTGGGTCAAGTCCACTCAGCATCTAGCATATAGGCTAGTCCATGGTCAGCTCCACGCCAGCTCCGTGGCCTTGACTCTCGGTTGTCTCCACCCTCAGCCTATGCCTTGGTCAGATGGAAGTACACCCAGGCCCGAATCTGCTCTGTGCTTTGCCACTCCATGCCTGTGTCTAGGTGTGTTCTTTGCCTGGAAATCTCTCCAGGAGACTTTTAGCTTATTCAAGCCACCCCCTTTAAGGTTCAGATTAAATCCTACCTCTTCCTTGAAGCTTTCCTAACTTAGACCATGGTCTCTTCCTCCCTAACCCCTGCCATTCTTGTCCAGCTGCCTCCTTTCACAATGAACTGTATTCTGCCTTGTGACACTTTTGTGTTCCTGACTTAGCTTGTCGTTTAACCTTTTGTGTTTAAGGCCACGTAGATAGTACCTCTGTTTCCCACTGTGGGTGCCTGTTTGAGCTAGGCAGGGGAGGGGCAGCCGGTTGTCATGCACAGTCATCAAACCCGTCGTGCTCTGCCACCCCCTCGTCAGGTTGCTCAGTCAACCAGTATGCTCCCCTGTGCACTCCCATGTGCCTGGCTCCCAGCTGGCAGCTGGGGAGAAATGCGGCAGGGAATGGTACAGAGCCCAACCTCTGAGAGGTCAGGCTCACTGGTAAGGCAAGGCAGGGACCCAGGGAGCTACGGCGGTGGTATTGGAGCCAGTGTGGGCTGGGCTGGCTCCAGGCAGAGTGGTCTGGGAGGCTGGATTTCAGAGGAGTAGGAAGGTTGTGGCTCACTGGCTGCTGTGGCCCTGGCCTCATCAGGTGGAGCTGTCAGCAGCTTCACCGTTGGCTTTTTGAAGGGGTAGCTGATGAAGTCATGGTCTCGAGTCTGATCCCTGCAGAGGCTCATAATTGCTCTCAAGCAAGCAGCATCACTCACCCCTGCTCCAGGCACCCCGGGTCCTGCCTCACTGGCCAGGTGGTGCTGGGAGACATGAATCCTTCCCTCCCCTGACTGCTCAGCTGGTTTGTTGGCACTGCTAGCCCAGGCTGGTGGGGGAGTGGGGGTGCTTGGTGCCACACACGCCCCCTGTGGGGAGTCATCCAAGCAGCCATCTGAGGTCCTGCTGTCTCCTTACCCAGAGGACAATGTCCCTGCCCACAGATCGTTAGGCTAGTCCCACTCTCTGTTCCCTTTTGAGCCTGGGCCAAGCTCAGGCCTTTGCCCTCGGGGCTCAAGATCATGCATTCTGGTCTGAAGCTTTTTATCAGCCCAAGGATGAAGGGCTTTCAGTGGGGAGCCTCTTAGAGGTTTCACTTAACATTTCCTGAGTGCTCCCTGCTGCCAGCAGGCACCATGGCGGGAGAAATTAAGGACCCTGCCCTGGGGATTTCTCTAGTTAAATAAGACGAGACACCAGTGAGGAGGTGGAGGATTCTCTGCAGCTGCTGCCTTTCACTTTTCATTTCCTGGGCTCTGACCCTAGAGCTTATCCCTCTAACTTTCCCTCTCACCTCTGGGGTTGTTTGGATGGAGGGAGGATCCCTTGTGCAGCTTTCAGGGAGGGCAGTGGGAGAGGTGGCTTCCAGGAGGGTGAAAGGGTTCCAGGAGGGTGAGCTTCCAATGGCTTGGCTATGGCTGGGGGCAACAGGAGGGGGTGTGGCTTGATTCTGGTGAGATCAGGAGTCAGGGTGGGGCCAGGGTTGGGAGGATCTGGCCATTCAGAATGATCTAACACCTCACTGAGGCATTAGCTGGACTGCATTTGAGGGAGGGCTTGGATAGAGAGCCATATCAGAGGCATCACGGTGGCCTCAGGCAGCAGCAGTGACAGGGAAACAGTGTTTTGAAGGAAGTGTTCTTCTCTTGCTCTTCAAATCACCTGCCAGCTTAGCCCAGCCCTATTTTCCCAGGGTCTACAATAAGCAGTGGGGTTTATGGAAATCCATATGCGAGCTCTGGAATGATGGGATCACGCCATCACTCTGCACATCCCTTTGTCTTCAGGAATTTGCTTGTTGGACAGCCCCACAGGTGTTTGATAGGGGCAAGGGTGTCAACTCTCTGGGAATGTTTTTAGATGGAGAAAAGCAGAGAGGGGCAAGGAAGAAGCTGGGAATGAGTGGGAATAATGCCAGTTGCGTGGTCAAGTAGGATTTGGGGTAACTCTCTCCCCTTGGGCACCTTCTCATTCCCTTCCCATCTTCTTGCCCCATTGTTTATAACAGTGATAATGTTGTGGATTTTTTTGAGACAGGGTCTCCCTTTGTTGCCCAGGCTGGAGTGCAGTGGTGTGATCATAGCTCACTTCAGCCTCATCTGCTTGGGCTCAAGCCATCCTCCTGCCTTGGCCTCCCAAAGTGCTGGCATTAGAGCCAGTGTGGGCTGGGCTGGCTGCAGGCAGAGTGGTCTGGGAGGCTGGATTTCAGAGGAGTAGCCACCACACCTGGCCGACAGTGGCAAATTTAATCACCAAAAGGTTCTATGTATGAGAGAAAGAATCAGTCACAAAGATTCCATAGGTAGGTTCAATTTGCCATGGCTCCTCTGGGCAGAAACCGGTATGTTCTAGTTCCGTATTTCAGCACCAGTTACATCATGGCCTATATTAATTTGAATCCTCTGAATTTTCATGTTTGATTTTAGGAATCTCTGTATTTAGGCAAAATGTATGGAGTCTCAACCAAGTGCAGGCCTGTGCTGGGCTCTGGGATATAGAAACAAAGAGCTACAGCCCCTCCTTTCAGAGAGTGCGTATCCTGGGGAGCTGACATGAAACTGTTAGTTCAGTACAGTGACATGGCGTTCAGGAGGATGGAACAGTGGTCATGCGAAGGACCAGTCGACTTCCAGAGGACGTGACATTTGATAGATGTTTTGAAGGAGGAGTAGAGGTCCTTTGATGAATAGAGGACATTCTAGGCAGAGAAAGTAACATGGATGACAGTAGAAAGGTGTGGCGCAGCGCTGAGGGCTTAAGGAAGCCTGGAATCTGAGTGAGGGCCTGGGAGGGTTTGAGGCTAGAAAAGAGGGTGGAGGGTGGAGGCCCGATCATGAAGGGCCTTGAATGCTGGGCTAAGGAGTTTGGATTTTTTTCCATTGAGGGATATTAAGCAGGGATGTGATATGACTAGGTGTGCCTTTTAGAAAGTTCGGTCTGGCAGACATGTGGCTCCTGGCTTGAAGGGGAGTGGCGCAGACGGTGGGGGAAAGAGTTAAGAGATAATTGTGGAATCTAGGCGAGAAATGATGAGGGCCTGCACCTCTGGGAGATGAAGTCTGCATTTGAGAGCTAATTAGGAAGAGTCATGCACCAAACTTGCTAACCAATTATAAATGGGAGATAAAGCAAAAGGAAGCTCTGTGGTGATTTCTAAGCCTCCAAGCCAGACAACTGAGTCAATGATGGTGCCTGGAGCCGAGAAGGGAAACATGGGAGCGAGACTAGATGTGATTTGACGGAAAGAATGAGTTTAGTTTGGATATGGGGAGTTTGAGGTACCTTTGGGTAATTACCAATAAACAGCTGCAAGTCGGGGGCTGAGGGCGCTGGTGCTCAGGGGAGGCCCAGGCCCTAGGAGAAGAGAAGGAGTCTTCACTGTCAAGGCAGTCATAGGAGAACAGGAGGGAGACAGAGAAGAGAGTGGGCAGAGAGCCCTGGGGGATGCTGATACCAGTGGGACCAGCTTCTCCTGCTCAGCAGCTAAAGAGGAGAAGCTGAGCTGAAGAAAGGAGCAGTAGGAGGGCAGCAAGAGGTAGGCATCAACCCAGAGCGAGGGAGGGAGGGCAGAGGGGTGTGGTCCTTGGCAAATGCCTGCATGGCCAAGCCAGGCAGGGGCAGAAGTGTCCCTGAGAACCGGCATTTCAGAGGCCACTGGGGACCTCTGTGAAAGCTGTTTCATTGGTTAAGAAGGCCAGAGTCAGAATGTAGGGCAATGTGTGTCAGAATGTAGGGCGTTGGGTCAGTAGTTGTGGGGGAGTGGAGACTCTGAACGTGGCAGCAGGGAACAGCCACTCGTCTGTATCGGGAAGAAGAGATACATGTGGGTAGCTGAAGGTCATGTGTGTTTTAATTTATAAATGGTGTAAACCTGAGCTTATCTGTAGGCGGGAGAGGCAAAGTAAGTTGAAGGTAGAAGGAAGTTTGGGGACGGTTGGCGAGCAGGATCCTAGCAGAGGCAAGAGGGATTTCACTTTACAGTAAAGGGACTGACCTTGTGAGGGACTAAGGACAGTCCTTCTTGAGCCCTATAGGGAGGAGGGAAAGCTCCAGAGAAAGAGATTTCAGGGAGGGACATGAACATGAAGGGAGCTGTATGAAAACAGGATCTCAGAGAGGGCGGGGTACTGGGTGAGCTTTGGAATGAAAAGATGAAAGAAGAGGTGGAGCCTTGGAGAAATGTTGAAAGAAAACAGACACAGTCTCCGAATCAGAGACGCTAAATCTGGTTTTACTTCAATCGTAGAATCTTTGCAGTGCCATATTTTAAAACAAAATTTAGAAAGGTAGCAGAGCAGAAAAGTACAACAAGCATCCATTTTATTTTATTTTATTAGTTTTTCTTTTGAAACAGAGTCTTGCTCTTTCACCCAGGCTGGAGTGCAGTGGCATGATCTCGGCTTACTGCAATCTCTGCCTCCCATGTTCAAATGATTCTCATGCCTCAACCTCCCAAGTAGCTGGGATCACAGATGCCTGCCACCACACCTGGCTAATTTTTTTATTTTTAGTACAGACAGGGTTTTGCCACGTTGGCCAGGCTGATCTTGAACTCCTTGGCCTCTCAAAGCGCTGGGATTACAGGCGTGAGCCACCGCACCTGGCCACAAGCAACCGTTTTCACAGAATTAATACATCTTAATGTTGGCCAGTCTGTTTTCCTAGATAGTTAAGAACAACACAAATAATATATACACACATTCTTCATTATAAAAATGTAGGTATGTATGTAAGCCATCACAGGTAAAACTAAAATCCCTCTTGGAGATTTTACTCCTTACCCACTTCTTCAGAAGCACCCAAGATGATTTTGCTTTCATAGTTCATAAATTGTATAGTATTGGGTTTACCTGATAATGTCTGATGAATCACCTCACAATAAACCATCTCAAAGTAGTGGCGTAAAACAAAAATAATCATTTACTTTGCTCAGAAGTCTGCAATTGGAGCAGGGATCAGCAGGGATGGTTCATCTCTGCTCCACATGGTATCAGTTTCCTTGGGGTCCCTGGAGGATCTGTTTTCAACATAGCTCATTCACATGGTGAGTTGAGACTGGCCATCAGCTGAGAATTCAGTGGGGGCTGTGGGCTGGGCTTTCTGTTCCTTTCCATACGGAGCCCTCCGTAGGCTTTTTGAGCTTCCTCACAGTATGGTGACTGGGCTCTGAGAATAAGTGCCTAAGAGAACAAGGTGGAAATTCATTACATTTTCATTACGTAGCCTTAGTCATGTAGCATAACTTCTGCCATAATTTACTGGTCAAAGCAGTAACAAAATCCATCGAATTTCAAGGAGAGGGTACACAGACCCTCTCTCTCACCATCAAAGTCACATTATCAGGAGAACATGTGGGATGGGAGATGAGAATCTGCCACATATGCATTTAAAACCTGTATTTGTCTGTTCTCACACTGCTATAAAGAACTACCTGAGACTGGGTAATTTATGAAGAAAAGAGGTTTAATTACCTCACAGATCCGTAGGCTGTACAGTAGGCATGGCTGGGAGGCCTCAGGAAACCTACAGTCATGGCGGAAAGTGAAGGAGAAGCAGGCACTGTGTTCACATGGCCAGAGCATGAGAGAGAAGGCGGAAGTGCTACACCTTTCAAACAGCCAGGTCTTGTGAGAACTCTACCGTGAGAATGGCAAGTCTGCCCCCGTGATTCAAACACGTCTCACCAGGCCTCTCCTTTAACACGTGGGGATTACAATTAGACATGAGATTTGGGTGGGGACGCAGAGCCAAACCATATCAAAGCTTTTACATAAGCAGTATTTTATAGGATATATATATATATATATATATATATATATATATATATGTATTTTTGAGACAGAGTCTCACTCTGTCACCAGGCTGGAGTGCAATGGCGTGATCTCGGCTCACCGCAACCACCCTCTGCCTCCTGGGTTCAACTGCTTCTTCTGCCTCAGCCTCCCGGTAGCTGGGACTACAGGCATGCGCCACCACGATTAGCTAATTTTTGTATTTTTTTAGTAGAGATGGGGTTTTACCATGTTGGCCAGAATGGTCTTGATCTCTTGCCTTCATGATCTGCCCACCTCGGCCTCCCAAAGTGCTGGGATTCCAGGCAAGAGCCACCACGCCTGGCCAGTCTACGTTCCTTAACTTGCTTTTTCCCACTTGTCATTATGTTTGTGAAATTTAGAGCTGAACTTACTTTTTTATACCTGTCATGGCTGGTGTTCAAGTCCAGGGAGTGAGGAGGAGCTGTTAGCAATATCATGAATTTGCTTTCGGTATAGCTTTCTATTATTAAAGCCAAAATGCTAGCCTGGGAAAAGCTTCTGTTTTGATCAGCACTATTATATCCAAAAAGCTGAGCCTGGTTTGATGTGAAATGAAAGATTCATGCCAATTGTTTAAGCAGGAGCTTCAGCAAGAAAGGTAAAGAGGAATGGAATCAGTATGAATTGATTGAGGGTCTGTGTGCTAGGTGTTGTAAGCAAAGAGACAGACATCCATGGATGGGGAGAAGGTTTGTAAGCTGAGTAGAGGAGTTCAGAGAGGGTGGGATAGGATGATCTTGAGCTAAGAGCTGGCTTTGGGAAGGATTTTCTGCTCTGTGGGCTCCTCCAGGCCAGGATGGCATCTTATCTATCTCCCTGTCCCCAAATCCCTGGAGGGCTCCTGGCTCAATCAATGTGGTTGAATGTGGGAAGTGGGACTTGAGCAGACTCTGAATTGGGTTGGGGGAAGGGAGGAAGGTGGACATTCTGTAGCTGGGACCACAGCCTGAGTACCCTGGGCTGGAGCAACAGTGAGACATCCATCTGGCTGCAGGCGTGGAAAAGGCAGTGGCCTTGGTGAGACTGACCTTTGAAGTGAGTAGGGTTGAGACTGAACCTGGCTCACCGATTACTGATGGCTTGCCAATTACTGTGATGACCAGAGGGACAAGTTATCAGTTTCCTCATCTGTAAAATAGACATAGTAATGCCTGCCTAAACTGGCTGTGAAGATTAAATGGAAAGAGGCAAAGTGTGTAGCACAGTGTAATGCACCTAACACATGGTAAATGCTCAAGAGAGGTTAGAAATGATTACTGTTAAAGCTAGGGTCAGCTGACAGGTCGCTTGACCTCTAAGCTGGAGAGCTATAATTCGGTCCTCTAGACGTAGTTTCAGGTTTATTAGCCTGGCTGCTCTGACTGATTAGAGGAAATGGGGTAAGGTGAAAGGGGACCAGCCAGCAGCTCATGCGGGATATCCATTTGTGTATCAGTGAATGAGTATGTCCCATCCCTGAAGACTGGGATTCTTCCTGCTTCATGTCCAAGGAGCTCTAGTGATAACATTTGCAAATGCATGTATCCACATGTGGGTTAGAAACTGCAAAGCCAGCCTTTCTCTGAGTGACTGAAGCCCTCAGAATGACTCCAGGCCCTTGGGAAAGCCTTTGCTGAGTGCCCAACTCAACCACATCCCCTGGTCAAATACTCTCATGGCTTTCTATGCTGTGCATTCATAGTCTTCACATAATTTTTGACTCTCTGTGTGTGTGTGTGTATATATATAATTATTTAGTGTATGTCTGTCCCACAAGACTAAGCTCAATGAGAGCAGAGCCTATTAGTGTGTTTGGCACACAATTGTAAGTAATTTGTTGAATGAATGACTGCACATTAAATATATGGTTGCACAGACTCATTCTGATTCATGTGCCCAACATGCTCAGTATTCACCGCATCTTATTCTTCCTTAGTAGACATCATATTGCACATATGCGGACATCATATGGTTGCACATATACAGTTCTCATTCAACAGCTATTCCTGGGCCCTCCTGGGCACCCAGCACTGTCCATGGGAAGCCATAATAAAGAAGGCCATGGCCCTCTCTGGGCACCTGACATTTTCTTGAGAGGTATGGACAGACAATAAACAAGGTAAGTTCTGAACAAGATAATTTCAGATGGTAGAAAGAGCTCTGAAGGAAGTGAAGCAGGCTGAGATCATGAGTGACCTCTCATGAAGAGGAGACACCGCGATTGGTGTGAAATGCCCAAGGAAGAGCGTGCTGGGCAGCGGGGAAGAGGACTGGCTAGTCTGAGGGTGCGTGGAGGGGACATGTGGGAGGCCAGTGTGACCAGAGCAGTGTGTGAAGGTGAGAGAGCAGAGCTGTGGCCAGTGCGGTGGCAGGTCCAGACTGTCAAGGTCAGATTAAACAGTTGGGGTTTCATACCAAGTGCAGTGGGAGTCCTTGGAAAATTTTAAGCTGAGAAGTGATTTGGTTTACCATTGAAAAAGAATCCTCAGGCTAATAGCAGATCATACTCCCATCAGTTATACAGATATGAATGAGTGATTGAGCATGCATAGTCACACTAAATACTCGCAGCTATTTATCAAAGCTCATATTTCTGTATTCACACATGTATACATGTCACATCATATTACATAGACTTTCACATCCTTCAACACAGATGTTCATACGCTCAAATGAACCATGCTAACACTGGGGTATATGCATAATTAAAACACATAGGCCAGGAGCGGTGGCTCACACCTGTAATCCCAGCACTGTGGGAGGCTGAGGCAGGCGGATCACCTGAGGTCCGGAGTTCCAGACCAGCCTGGTCAATATGGTGAAACCCCTACTAAAAATACAAAAATTAGCTGCGCGTGGTGGTAATGCCTATAATCCCAGCTACTCGGGAATCTGAGGCCTGAGAATTGCTTGAACCTGGGAGGCGGAGGTTGCAGTGAGCCAAGATCACGCCACTGAATTCCAGCCTGAGTGACAGAGTGAGACTCTGTCTCAAAAAATAAAATTAAAATAAATACATGTGCTATCATGTTCAGAAATTCACACACATACTCACACAAGGATACTCACACATTAAAAAAATACACACTAACCTGCCACACAGGCTTCATGTGTTACAAATATCACACATATATAACGGCACGTGCACATATTCACTCCTATCCAGAACCAGCCAACTCTCACTGCCCATCAGCCAGGCAATCTCATCCAGGCTTCTAACGGCAAATGAGATCAGAACTCTAGGAGGAATTGTCCTCTCTGTTGAGCATGAATGTGCTAAATAAATCTCCCTGCCTCGAATAAATCTTGTAAGATGTAGAAAATGCATTAAAGGCTAAGAAACTAGAGGTGGCTGGAGACAGCCACGGGAACAGACTAGTAAATCTGCAAGGGGTGTGCCAGCAGCTGGGGCTGTTCAGGGCAAGTAAAGGAGCTGGGCATGCGGGCACATCTTCCTGGAGGTCACCCCAAGGTAACCATCACCTTGTTCCTTGGGTAATGTATCCCTTCAGCTGAAGCCATTGGGACCCCCACCTAGGGATGTGGAGGAGCATCGATCTTTGTGACACAGAAACATCCATATGGCGACAAAACATTGATAGGTTTTTGGTTTGTTTGGGCCTCATTTAGATGTGTATTGCTGATTCTTTCCTGCAATGTAACTGAGGTTCCAGGCCCCTGATTTTATTATATTGTTTACTCCATTTTCACTTACCTTTTAACTTACATGATCCAACACTGAAGCTGAGCTGCCTCACAGGTTCTTGCTGTTTATTCTAGAAAACTTAATGGTACTTATAGTTTAGACATTTTCCCCTTTTCAGATGATTTATTAAAATGTTCAGTAAACCCAAGCCCACCATCTACACTTGGGGGATGGCTAGTATATTATTTTCTTCTGTTTTCCATCTTTAAAATTTTCTTGTAACTCCCCCTACACCATCCATAAGCCCAGATTTCTGGTCAAGAAGTGAAAAATGTCTTCATTCAGTTTACATACTAGCGAAAGTTTGGATATTGTGAGACAGTTGGAGGCTGCATTGCCCTCCCAGCTGCTAGTTTGGTTATTTTGGCTCTACATTTTTAAGATTTTTCTTTAGTCTTTTTCAGTTTTCCTACGATATGTCTAGACATGAATTTCTTTTTATTTTTTACGTTTTTTTGCTGCTTGGGATTTGTTTGGTTTCTTGAATCTGTGGATTGATGTCTTTTATCAGCTCTGAGTGTCTTCCTCAGCCTTTCTCTCCTCAAGTGTTGCCTTAGCTCCTTTCTCTGTGTATGTGTGTGTGTCTGTCTGTCTCTCTCTCTCATTTCCCACCTGTAATTCCAATGAAATGTCTGTTTTCTTCTCATCCTCTTTTACCCTTTCTTTCTTTTATCCTTGGTAGAAACTTGGTAAAAGCTTCTACCAAGTTTTTACCACTGTGTTCTGGGTCATTTCTTCCGATCTCTTTTCCAGTTCATTAATGTCATCTTCAGCTGTGTTAAACTTGAGGTTATATCTGTTCATTGAACTTGTATTTTCAGTTATTGTTTGTAAATACAATAACAGACAATCTTACCATCTAAGTCTGCACCAGCCGCCAAAATGAAATGCTGTAGACTACGGGGGCTTAAACAACAGACATTTATTTATCACAGTTCTGGAGCCTGGAAGTCCAAGATCAAGGTGCTGGCAGATTTGGTTCTGGGTGAGGGCCTTCTTCCTGGCTCGCAGATGTCTGCCTTCTGGCTATATCCTCTTCCCACGGCAGAGGACCCTCATTTCATGGCCTCATCTAAACCTAATTCTCTCCCAAAGGTCTCACTTCCAAATACCATCATGTTGGGCGTTAAATGAATTTCAGCATATGAATTTTGGGGTGACACAAACATTCAGTCCATAACACTGCATTTATCAATTATAAGCTTTATATTTTATTGTTTTCAAACTATCATAAGGCATGTTTTATAGTTTCTGGCTCCTTGCTGAAATTTTCGATGTTGGCTTTTTATTTACGTGACACTGAAAACATAGTTGTTTTGTAATCAGTATCTGCCATTCTTCTGTCTAGAGTCCCTGTGGGTCTATTTCTGTTATCTGTTGTACCTGCCAGTTGGTTCTCAAGGTGTCTTGTTTCCTTGTGTGCCTGAGTTCCTTTAATTATGTGCTAAGCACTGTTCTTGACAAATCATTTGCTATCTTCCCCCAGAGAGAAATTTTTGTCTTTCCTTTAAATTGTTATTCTCTCTTTCATTCAGAGAGAATCTTTGTTTGCTTCTGCAGTGTGCCTGGGGGTCATTCCCAGGGCAGGGCACCTTAATTCAAATTCAGGGCTTAAGTTTTCATAACCAGAGAGTGAAGTCAGCTTAGAACTCATGTTAGGGATGAGCCCCTTTGGGGTTGACTCTAAAGCAATAGGTGTTTTATCAAAGGCGTGCTTTGGTGGACCCTGGACATTGACTTTCATTTGTCTAGCCCTGGGAGGCTGCCAAAAGTACAGCCCTGCCAAGCTGAATTTCTCAGCAGTTTCCTCCTGATGGACAAATGTCCTCCAGGCAAAAGTGGCTTCCAGCTCTGAGTTTTTATTGTCTTCTAGATTTGGGCCCAGCATTTCCTCACTATCTTGTCTTTTACGCTGTTTAGTGCTTTTTGCATTTCATCAAGATTTTTTCCTCAGTAGGAGGGTCGATCTTGATGACCTAACTTTCCTCGCTAAAAGTGGGTCTCTCCTCCTTGGCCTGTGCATACCTGGCCACCCACGGCCCTGGTGCTGTGCTGGGGACTGGCCTCCATGGCTGTGAGCTTGTCCCAGGCAGGTAGGAGTGGCAGCACTTCGCTCTAGCTCCAACTCCAAGACTGTCACACATCAGGGGCTGCCTCTGGTTCTCATGCTTTCCCCAATCCTCTTTGAGTTCTTTTTTCAAAGGTGGGAAAGGCTGACTGAGTTTTTCTAAAAGGAGGAGCTCCGCTTTCTTGCCCCTCACGTGGGTTGAAGGTTCGTGCAGGTGATGAGAGTTTTGCTGGTCTGACTGCTTCGTTAGGTCAGCCGATCACTGCTGGGAGTGATGGGCTGCTGATCACAAGGGATTGGTTCTTTGGCCTCTGTATCAACCCTGACCAGGTGAACAGACTCAAGCCCAGCTGACCCAGCAGAGATCACGGGGTGGCCTTGGGGTGGTGAACATTTAGGATCCAGCCCCATCCACAAGTTGTTGAATCAGTTGTTCCCCTTGTTTTATAAATGATACCGATGGCTGTGTATGATTATTCAGAGTCCATATTGATCAAAACAGACTGGGACAAATAAAAGATGAATTTTAATATAGAGCAGTGACCCAAGACTGTCAGAGGCACCTTCCTTTCATGCTGCGCCCTTGATAGCTGCTTTCAAACATTAAGTGTGGAAAGGGCTAAGTCACCAATCTCGCCCACCCATGTTGTTCCAGCCAGACTTGGCCGTTACAAATGGTCATGCCCACGTTATGCTCACAGCTCCCAGGGAGTGCAGTAATTAATCCTGGCAAGAACTTCATTAATCTTGATTTAGAGCCCAATGGAGCTGTGCTCTTCTTCCTCCTTCCCCTTCATTTTTCTGCACATTTAATGACTGAAGGAAGAATATGAGTTCCCAGAGAGCGCTAACTGGGGTTGAGGGATTCTGTGGCTCTTCAGCTCCTTGGAACTTCAGGAGCCCCAGCACAGTTTTCAGCCAGTAGCTCCCTGGGCGCCAAGGGAAATTCAGCAATGCAGGAGTTAAAGGGTTAAGTGCCCAATGCTCCCACTTCTCTGTGACCCTGCAGGTCCTATACTGTCTTGGCCTGGGTTCTTGAGCTTCTGGAATAACAGTATCTTCTCAGTTCCTTCTCCATCTGCTTCCAGTGCTCCTGTGAGGCCGAGTCACTCACAGGATCTCACAAACTGCAGAGAGGGTAAATTCTAACATTCCCACATCGCTCTTAACACTGAAAACGTTTCTTTTAGGACCCCTGGCTCATAGCATTCTCAGTGTTCTCTGAGTCCTTCTCCCTGTTGGGTTGCCACAAGCCCTCCTTCCTCACGAGTGCTGGCATGTGTCAGTGAGTACAGGTGTGCTGATGAATGTTGTGGTGTGGGTGACACTGTCATTCAGTGGATCTGGACCTGCAAGGTTTGTACTCATCAGGCCGTTTGCTTCCACACGAACAAGGATAAGCTATCTCCAGTCATATGGCGATACCTTAGTTATTCCCAGGTCTGAAAGGCCAGGCTCCTAGGTGGGTTGACTGAGTGAGAGACGTATTTCACGTCTGTCTGTCTACTGAACTATGGCCTTGAAATCTATTAGAGATAAGAATTGTGCGGTGGTTTTTTTTTTTTCCTTCGAGACAGGGTCTCACTCGGTCACCCAGGCTGGAGTTCAGTGGCGTGATCATGTCTCACTGCAGCATTGACCTCCTGGGCTCAAATGATCCTCCCACATCAGCCTCTGAGTAGCTGGGACCACAGGCGTCCACCACCAGGCCCAGTTAATTTTTAATTGATTTTTTTTTTTTTTTTGAGACATAGTCTTGCACTGTTGCTTAGGCTGGAGTGGAATGGCGTGATCTGGGCTCACTGCAACCTCCGCCTCCCAGGTTCAGGCGATTCTCCTGCCTCAGCTTTCTGAGTAGCTGGGATTACAGGTGTCCACTACAACACCTGGCTAATTTTTTGTATTTTTAGTAGAGACGAGGTTTCACTATGTTGGCCAGGCTGGTCTCGAACTCCTGACCTTGTGATCCACCCTCCTCGGCCTCCCAAAGTGCTGGGATTACAGGCGTGAGTCACCACGCCCAGCCTAAACTATTTTTTTGTAGAGACAAGTTCTGGCTATGTTGCCCAGGTTGGTCTCAATCACCTAAGCGCAAGTGATCCTCCTGCCTCAGCCTCCCAAAGTTCTGGGATTACAGGTGTGAGCCACCGTGCCTGCGCTAAAGATAAGAATTAAACATTAATTAGTATTTCTAAACAATATTTTAGCGCACAGTTTAATGCAAGATGTAAAGAGATGCAAAGACTTTGTCTAGTTATGTGACTCACAGTATCTCACTCTGTGTTAGCAGCTGCTTACCCTCACTGACATTTTCATGGCTTGTGTGGAATTAATGCATGCTGAATTTATCAGCTCTACCCTAGACTTTCAGAAACATCAACAGATCCCCAAATTCCTGAAGACTTGACATAGATGAGAAACAGACAGATAGCCGATTACTACAAGATTACTGCAAGATTCCCCTACTCAGCCAATCATTTCTAACTGATTTCTACTCAGCTTCTACTTGAAGAAATACATGTGGCTTCAACACAAAGGTCATCGAGCTGCCCAGGGGCCACTGGTCGGTGCCGCGATGCCTTGTCTTTGAGGAGATGCCTTATGCAGTGGTGGGTGGGGCTTGGAGTCAGGCAGATTCAAGCCCAAATCCCAGCTCTGTCCCTTGGTGGCCATGAGCTCTTATGCAGCTTACCTGCTTTTCCTCTGGAAAATGGACAGAGTAACACCTGCCTTTAAGAAATACTTCGAGGCAAGGAATTATTATTCTCCTAAGAAGAAGAATGCACATAAAATGGCTAGCACAGGTCTGGCCTGTAGTAAGCACTTGATAAATGAGTGTTGTCATTATGTTCTCTTCCCTAAATAAAGGATGTCTCGCTATTTGCCCCAGAGTTTTTAAACCCTGTGGCTCTTACAGTAATTCTACCTATAACCTTCGCTAGCGGTTTTCACTCTTAACAAACTACAGAATGAAAGTATAATCCTGTTTATATTTTTGCATTTATTTGAGTAATGTGCTATCAACTTTATAAAGCACTTTCACATGTACTGTTCTATTTATCTCCCACATCACACCTGAGAGGTTTAGACCATAACGAAAAAAAAAGACTTGAAGCAGACATGTGTCTTAACCAGTTTATCTGAGTGTGTCTCAGTATACAAACGTATGTGGATGAGCGCATGAGAGATGTGTGAGCCCGTGTCTCTGCGTGTCTGTGACTAGAGTGTGGGAACCCTACAATATGGTCAATGAGTTTATACTCTGGGGGGGCTACAGCTCTTCTGCCTCTATTCTGTTCCCACCAAAATGTCCTTCTCCATTTGTTTGTGTGCTGTTGAGCTGCTATGTAGGCTTTGATGGTGCTGAGAAGGAGGATTGCCTGAAAATACCCGAGAAGCCTACTGTGGGCTCAGTCCATTACTCTCATGGGACTTCGGTATTGACAAAGTAGCTTTATCTTGCCAGCTATAGACTATCTGAAGATTTGCTGATTGATGTAAGCTTCACTGTTACACATAGCAATGGGGTTTGTTTAGAATGACCCCTATAAAATAAAGTATCCCCATCTCTTTCTGATAACATCCACACAGGAAGACAGAGAGACAGACTCTCTCTCTCGGCTGGTCACTTGCCTGTTTGTGACGCGGCTGGTCACTTGCCTGTTTGTCCTTAGATCCTTTCCTCTGCTTGGCAAACTACATTTCCCAAGCTTCCTTGACAAACTACATTTCTCAAGCTTCCTTGACAACTGGATTCTGGGTAGGTTCAGCCACAGGTAGGCGTTGGTAGATACTGGAGGGCAGGAGGAGGGGAGAATCCCTTTCTCTCTTTGCCTCAAGTGGCCTTTCTGGCAGTAGTTGTGTTTCCTTTATGGATCTAGTTTTTCACAGAAGGCCCCAGATTCTGGGTCCTGTGAATACCACCTCCTCCTTTTTTTCCTTCCAGCCCTAGCCGTGGTAGTGGCGCTCTAATATTGTTTCCTTTGGGTTCAGTTTTTTTCCCCATCTGACTTCTCAGTTCTCTGTCACCTGTCAAATTACTATAAGATTCAGAAGGTTTAAAGACTCTGGGACAAATAGAGAGAAATCCTCTATATGGGGAAGAAAACATAATGACAGTCTTCTGGGTTTTTGTTTATTTCTTTGTATGTTTTGTTTTTTTGAGACAGAGTCTTACTGTGTCGCCCAGGCTGGAGTGCAGTGGTTTGATCTTGGCTCACTACAACCTCCACATTTTGAGTTCAAGTGATTCTCCTGCCTCAGCGTCCTGGGTACCTGGGATTACAGGCGCCTGCCATCACACCCAGCTAATTTTTGTATTTTTAGTAGAGACAGGGTTTTGCCATGTTGGCCAGGCTGGTCTTGAACTCCTAACCTCAGGTGATCCAACTGCCTTGGCCTCCCAAAGTGCTGGGATTACAGGCATGAGCCACCGTGCCCGGCCTTCTAGGTCTTTCAGACAGTGAATTTAATAAGAGGATTGGGGGTCGGGCACTCTGACTCACCATGGTAAGCACATTGATCCTGGAGCGTCTCAATAGACCGATAGAGTCATTCACTTTGGACTGTGTCTCTGGCACACCTCTGAAATGGTAGGTATTTATCATGGAGAGACTGTTCTCTTCTCCTGCCCTACCCCAGCATCCCCAGTATTCGGCCTTCAAACCCTCTCCTCTCTGTACATTATGTGTGGGGCCTAAAGAAGATGCAAAATTTGGGGCTGGGTGCGGTGGCTCATGCCTGTAATCCCAGCACTTTGGGAGGCCGAGGTAGGCGAATCACAAGGTCAAGAGTTTGAGACAAGCCTGGCCAACATGGTGAAACCCCATCTCTACAAAAAAATACAAAAAAATTAGCCGGGCATGGTAGCATGCGCCTGTAATCGCAGCTACTCGGGAGGCTGAGGCAGGAGAATCACTTGAACCCCGGAGGCGGAGGTTGCAGTGAGATGAGATCGTGCCAGTGCACTCCAGCCCAGGTGACAGAGTGAGATTCCGTCTCAAAAAAAAGAAGATGCAGAATTCTGGGCCCACCGCATTCCAGGTTTGCTCTGTGGGACATTGGTCTGTCCCGATTTCTTGGATGGGAATCTTCTCTGAGGGAAGAGCATGCCACCATTTTCACCAGCAGGCTGGATCCAGATTCTGATGAAACAGCCAGTCAAGCTGTCAGATCACTGGGGAAATTTAAGTGAAATTAATTGTTTGGCATCATGAGGACCAGGGACTAGATAATCCTTTTTTCCTAATGAGAGCTGCTCACAAAACTAACTTATTTTAGTTAGCTTTTCAAGGAAATAAATTTGTGACCATTTATCTGCTTCTTAAATTAGAAATCATGATCACAAAACTCCATTTAATAAACAACAAAACAAGTGTAAATGTTGCACTGGTGACCAATGAATGTGGAAAGGTGGACAAGGAACAAATGAGTGAGGGGAGCGAGAGGAAGATGCGGGGGAGGCAGAGAAGGGCAAGCGGGGAGGAGGGAGAGGTGCAGTGAGGCCCTCCCAAGAGATCCTGGTGTACAGAAAATGGGGAAATGTAGAAAGAGACCTATAATTCATGAAGCAGTGCCCCTACTCTTCTGGCCTTGCAGGATGTCACAGCTGAGGACTTTCAAAGTAGATTTATCTTGCTGGCAATAGACTATCTGAAGGCCCACGAGGCAGAGCTCCAGATAGACTTTTCCCTCGGTTGCTTTGGTCCAGAAGGAGCACCAGGCATCACGTATTCATCTGCCTGCCTCCCTGACAGGGGCCTTGAGGTCAGGCGCCTTGTCATAGGTACTTAGCCCAGGATTGAGTAAGTGCTCATCATTTTTTGATGAATGTCACTGAAAGGGAATCAGAAAACTAAGGAGTATACGAAGTTATTTGGTTCATCCTCTCCCTAAACAAGACATACCTAAGTACCTGTGACCTTGCTTTACGCAAGAGGTGACAGCAAAAAGTGTCCTGTGGTGGTGGTTGTTGCCCTTTTCCTCCTCATTAATTTCATCCCAGGAGCAAGTTCATTTCCCTTTTAGAATGCAGCAGAGTTTCTTAGAGCAGAAGACTGTAGGAAGAATAAGAGCAGAATATACATAAATAAATTACTTTAAATTGAAATTAAAAACTTCAGGCACACCATAGAATGGCATACGATATTCAGTAATGAAAAGAATGAACTCCTCTTACCTGTAACAACATGAATGAATCTTGGAATAATTATGCTAAGAAGTCTATGTGCAGTGGCTCTAGCTGCAATCCCAGCACTTTGGGAGGCCGAGGCAGGCAGATCACCTGAGGTCCGGAGTTTGAGACCAGTGAAACCTTGTCTTTAATAAAAGTACAAAAATTAGCTGGGCGTGGTGGTGGGCGCCTATAATCCCAGCTACTGAGGAGGCTGAGGCAGGAGACTCACTTGAACCCAGGAGGCGGAGGTTGCAGTGAGCCAAGATCACACCACTGCACTCCAGCGTGGGTGACAGAGCAAGACTCGTTTAAACGTTCTCAGAACACTTACATTAGCCCACAGCTGGGCAAAAGCATCTGGCAACACGGTCCACTATAGAATATCAGTTCACCCTGATGATTGCATGGCTGGCTGGAGCTACACAAGCAGCTGCTGACTAGCATCGTGAGGGAGCCTTGAACTGCCATCTATGGAATGCACATCACTTTCACACCATTCTAAAGTTGAACCGTCTGTATATATAAATATATATGTACCTCATTATATACATGTGTGTATATATGTACATATATGCATGTATAAATCAGGGACCATCTGTATATACAATATATGTAATATAGGCTATATTATATTAATATATTAATTATAATAATCATGTCTCATAACATATGACATATATACATTACATGTATGCATATAACATATTAATATACATAATTTAAAATATATGTATGTTTGTAGTTAGACTGTGAATTCCTTCGAGACAGGGATTTTCTATGATACTCAAAACACAGCAGATACAAGTTGCTGCTTAATCACCTGTTTCATCTTGATGAACCAAGTTTTGGTTGACTTTGTGATTCTTTCTTTGGCCTTGCTCCTTGGCACCCCACTTGCCGTGGATGTCAGAACGTCCATTTCACTCTGCTGCCTTCATGGATGCCCACAGCCTTGGGAGTCCACCCTTTGCATCAGCTAACCCTGGATGTGGGACATGGAGTCAAAGGAGATTATTTTGGAGCTTTAAGATTTAATGACTGCCCCACGAGATTTTGGACCTGCATGGGGCCTGTGGCCCTTTTTATTCTGGCCAATTTCTCCCATTTGGAATGGGAGCATTTATCCAATGCCTTAACACCATTGTATCTTGGAAGTAACTCATTTTTTAAATTATTTTACAGGCTTATAGGTGGAAGGGACTTGCCTTTTCTCAGATGAGACTTTGGACTTGGACTTTTGAGTTAATGCTGAAATAAGTTAAGACTTTGGGGGACGGTTGGGAAGGAATGATTTGTTAGAAATGTGAGGACATGAGAGTTGGGAAAGACCAGGAGCAGAATTATATGGTTTGGCTTTGTGTTCCCACTCAAATCTCATCTTGAATTCTAATTCCCATGTGTTGAGGGAGGGACCTGGTGGGAAATGATTGGAAGTGATTGGATCATGGTGGCAGTTTCCCACATGCCGTTCTCATGATAGTGAGTGAGTTCTTGTGAGATGTGATGGCATTATAAGGGGTCCTTCCCCCTTCGTTCACTCTTTCTCTCTTCTGCTGCCTTGTGAAAAAGGTACCTGCTTCCCCTTTGCCTTCTGCCATGATTGTAAGTTTTCTGAGGCCTCCCCAGCCATGCAAAACTGTAAGTCGATTAAACCTCTCTCCTCTATAAATTACCCAGTCTCTGATATTTCTTTATAGCAGTGTGAGAAGGGATTAATACAGTAAATTGGTACCAGGAGTGGGGTTCAAACCCATGCAGACATATGTCCATTATGGACATGTTTGTCTTTCCCAGTAAATCATAAGCACTGAGCAGATACAGCAAACGGAGAAAAAAAATAACACTAGCCACAGATGGAGTGAGTAAGAGACCAGAAAAGGGGACAGAGGGAGTTGAGCCTGAAGCCAGCACTCCAGTGTTGATTCTCTCTTGCTGCCTTTAAGATTTGTTCTTTGTATTTGCTTTTGAAGAGTTTGCTCATGATGTATCTTGGTATGAATGAGTTTCTCCTCTTAGGAGTTCACTCATCTTCCTGAATATGCAGCTTATGTATTTTTGCCAAATTTGGGATAATTTCAACCACTGCTTCTTTTAATATTTTTTCAGCCCCATATTCTTAGTCCTGTTCTTCTGAGACTCTCATGACACAAATGTTAGGTCTTTTGTGTCCTACAGGCCTCAAGGTTCTGTTCTTTTTTTTCAGTCTACGTCTCTCTCTTGCTCAGATTGGGTGATTTCTGTTGGTTTATCTTCAAGTTTCCTGATTATTTTCTCTGTTCTTTCCATTCTACTGTTAAATCCACTCAATGAGTCTTTCAGTTATTTTTCACTTCTAAAATTACCATTTGGCTATTCTTCATATCACTTTTTTTTTTTTTTTTTTTTTTTTTTTCTGAGATTTCCTATGTTTCCCTCTGTTTTAAATGTGTTCAGAATTGCTCACTGAAGCATTTTCATGATGGCTGCTTTAAAGTCCTTGTCAGATAATTTCAACATCTCTGTCATCTCAGTGTTGGTGTCTGTAGATTGCCTTTTCTTATTTGAGGTAAGATTCTCCTGGTTTTTGGAATAAAAAGTGATGTTTTCCTGTACCTCTGTCATTTTTGGCATGATGCTATGAGACTCTGCTTCTTATTTACATCTTCTGGCCTCTTTACTACCAGGGAGGAATGAAAGTCCCTGCCTTCCCACTCACCTTATTTGATGCCACCCCAGCAGGGGCTGGGAGCCTCCTTCTAGCCTGGATGAAAGTCTCAGCTCCCATTTGGACTTTGCTGAAGATGGTGGAGTGGGGCCACATTGTGTGTGTGTGTTTGACTGGAGTTGAGTGATTACCTTACAAAAGTTTTCTCTCCCACTAGGCTGCCTCTTTTCTAGTTCTTTGGCAAGAGACAACAGGCTTTTGTTGGAGCTCTCTTTGGTCTGTGCTTCCTGGCTTTTCAGGTCGCTGGCATTGCCAACATCATCCAGGGTATATTAAGCAAACAAACAATCCCAGGAGGTTCACCTCTGGAGTTCCTAGCCAGGCTGCTTTCTTCTTCTCACTCCAGGGTCTTCTTAGGTTGTTTTGTGTATAATCCCCAGAGTTTCTAGCTGTGCTTGGTGGGAGCACTAGGAAGAAGCAGCTAGCTGGAAATACATTCCACGTGCCTCACATCATCCTACTTACCAAGTCCTAGCCTTTCTGCATCATTATATGCTTTCCATATCCCTTTATGACTCTCCACCTTGACGCATTCCCCTGCCTCATCATTCCTTGGAGGAGTTGACTTTGGGAGGCAAGGACAGGAAGCATGTGTCTACAGTTTGTTTTTAAGAGAAAAAAAAAATGGTACCAGTCCCCAAACACCTCAGCCTTTCCGAGCCACCAAGTTTCCTGGGAGAAAATGAATCCCAAGACCACATCTGTGGTAGTTCCAGGACATGCACTTGTTTTTGCTTCAGAATTCACTGGCCAAGGCACTGTGAAAATCCAGAGGCCATTGTCCTGCTCTAAGCTGCAGGGTTTGCAGAAACCTCTGATGGCTTCATTAAGTCTTGAAGAAAACAGGCCAATGGAAAGGTCTGCACTGGCATCCTCAGATGAACCCTTGGCCTAGCTGGCCTTTCACAGCTGGGACCGGCCAGTGCAGAGAAGTGGACGTGGCCATACACAATTATCTCCCAGCTTAGCTTCTGGTCTCCGGCTGGCACAGCTGGGCAGTCCACAGAATAGGTCCTCAAGGTCTGCTCAGCCCCCTCAGTGCCCCACTGCTTGTCTCAGCATGGCTCAGGGTAGGGAGGAGAGAGTTCAGTTTGTTTTCAATCTGTCTTGGGTGTAAACCCCATTGAGCCACTCAATAGCTAATGTAACTTTGGCCACATTCCCTTAACTCTCTAAATATCTGTTACTTCTTCTATAAAATGGGAATGACAGAAACTAATTCATAGGACTGTTGTAAGGAACAGAAATAAGTATGTGAAGTTTCTGGCATGTAATTTCCATTCAATGTCTGTCAGGCATTATTATTACAGTCAAAGAACTCCAGGGTAAATAAAAGGTCTCCAATGTAAATATAGCAGACATCATGAGAAGTGTGTATATGTGTGTATGAATGGTTACATTCCTTTGGTTGGGGGCGCTGACATTAATCTTGCATTCCACTGTTAATTCCACAAAGGTCCTACTTACTCTACCCTAGCTACTTACTCCACCCTCAGCTCCTGCCATGAAACCTTGAGCCAGACAATTTATTGACAAGGTTATCTTATCCTATTTTTTCCACATTACATATTTAAGATGCTTAAAATTTCCTATGCCAAAGGAACATTTGAATTTCACAGCTCATAGCCAACCCCTGAGACACAGGGATGTGTTAAAAGGACTTCTTCAAGGTAGGGGTAAGTTTATGCAGTGTAGTTCTTAGCTAATCATGGATTAGGAAGTGTGAGGGGAAGATTAGCACATAAATAAAAGACTTCTTTGTCTTTATGCTCGCTCGAATATCATATTTTCCATTCACATTTTTTAGGGAAGCTGGAGGGCTCCTGGGCATGACCATTCAAAAAAAATTATTGAACAGAGACATGCCTATTCGGTAGATATTGGCTGTGGTTGCTTGTGCACTACAATGGCAGAATTGAGTGGTTGTGACAGAAACCACAGGGCCGACAATCCTAAGATATTTACTATTTGACCCTTTAAGAAAATATGTGCTGATCCCTGGTCTTGATTACTATGGCTTTATAAGTCTTGAAATCTGATAGTGTCAGTATTTATTTATTATTTATTCTTATTTTCCAAAGTTATTTTGTCTATTCTGGGTCCTTAGCATTTCCATATGAATTTTTAGAACCAGCCTGCCAATTTCTAGAAAAAATAGTCTGCTGGGTTTTTTGATTTTGTTTTTTAATTTTAAAAAAGTTTTTTTAGGCTCGGCACGGTGGCTCACGCCTATAATTCTGGCAGGTGGATCACGAGGTCAGGAGATCGAAACCATCCTGGCCAACATGGTGAAACCCTGTCTCTACTAAAAATACAAAAAAATTTAGCTGGGCATGGTGGCACATGCCTGTAGTCCCAGCTACTCGGAAGGCTGAGGCAGGAGAATTGCTTGAACCCAAGAGGTGGAGATTGCAGTGAGCCAAGATCACACCACTGCACTCCAGCCTGGGTGACAGTGCGAGACTCCATCTCAAAAGGAAAAAAAAAAAGAGGAAAGATCTCACTCTCATTCAGTCTGGAGTGCAGTGTATCATCATTGGTCACTGTAACCTCAATGTCCTGGGCTCAAGTGATCCTCCTCCCTCAGCCTCTCAAGTACCTGGGACTACAGGCACATACTACCTCACCCAGTAAATTTTTTAATTTTTTTTAATAGATGGGGTCTCACTATGTTGCCCAGGCTGTTCTTGAACTCCTAGCCTCAAGCAATCGTCCCACCTCAGCCTCCCAAAGTATTGAGTTTATAGGTATGAGCCACAGTGCCTGGCCTCTGCTGGAGTTTTGATGGGGACTGCATTGAATCCATAAATCAATTTGAGGGAGAATTGGCATCATAACAATATAGAGCTTTCCAATCAATGAATAAGTTATGACATCATTTATTTAGGTCTTTCTCTTGGCAATATTTTGTAGTTGTCAGTGCAGAGATTTTATATATCTTTTACTTTTAGTTTCTGGTTGTTTATATATAGAAATGCCGTTGATCTGTATATATTGATCTTGCACCCTGCAACTTTATTCATTAGTTCTGGTAACTTTTCATAGATTTCATCAGATTTTCTTCATAAACAATCATGTCAAGTGCAAATAAAGAAATAGACACTTACTTCTTCCTTTCCAAAAGGGATGGCTTTGTTTTGTTTTGTCTTTGCCTTATTACACGAGTTAGAACCTCCAGTTGAATAGACATTATGAGAATAGATATCACTTTCTTGTTCCTGATTTTAGGGTGAAAGGATCAGCCTTTCATGATGAAATATGATGTTAGTTATGGGATTTTTATAGATGCCTTTTATCAGCTTGAAGAAGTCTTGTCTTCTTAATTTGCTGAAAAAAATTTTGTCAGAAAAAAATGGTAGTTTTTTTCCAAATACTTTCACTGCATCTGTTTAAATGACCATGTTTTTCTTTTTATATTTGTTAATATGATGAATTACACTGGTTGATTTTGAATGTTAAACCAACCTTGAATTCCTAGGACAAACCCTATTTGTATTATCTATTTTATATATTGTTGGATTCACTTTGCTAATTTTTTGTTTAAAATTTTTACATATATACTTATGAAAGATATGGTTTGTAACTTTCTTTCATTAAGAAAAATAAAATGGGCAGGGAGTGGTAGCTCATGCCTGTAATCCCAGCACCTTGGGAAGCCAAGGCGGGTGGACTACCTGACATCAGGAGTTTGAGACCAGCCTGACCAACATGGTGAAACCCTGGTCTCTACTAAAAATACAAAATTAGCAGAGCATGGTGGTGCATGCCTGTAATCCCAGATACTTGGGAGGCAGAAGAATCGCTTGAACCCAGGAGGTGGAGGTTGCAGTGAGTCAAGATCATGCCATTGCACACCAGCCTGGGCAACCAGAGTTAAATTCAGACACAAAAAAAAAAAAAAAAAAAAAAAAAAAAAAGAAAGAAAGAAAGAAAAAGTAACTTTATTTCATTTTTTTGTTTTTTCTTTTTCTTTTATTTTGTTTTTTATTTTTGGAGGCAGAATTTCACTTTGTCACCGAGGCTGGAGTGCAGTGGTGCAATCTCAGCTCCCTGCAGCCTTGACCTCTCAGGTTCAAAGGATCAGCCCCCAAGTACTTGGAACTACAAGCACGTGCCACCATGCCCAGCTAATTGTTTGTGTGTGTGTGTGTGTGTGTGTGTGTGTTGTTGTCGTTGTTGTTGTTTTCCCAGATGAAGGAGACTTTTTATTTAAAGGCAAAATACCAAAATGGCTCTCTGGTGTAGGTGATTTCTACTTTCACACTCAGCTTGTACATGATCCCCTAACCTTAATTTCTTTCTTCTTAAGGGGTTGATTTGGATTGACTTGTTGAGAATGGTATCCATTACTAATGAGTCAGGAGAGAAAAGGATTTCTGTGGTTACATGTAAACTCATGATAGGTCTACAGAAGTTACAGTTGAAGAAGGTAGTGAGGAAGTCAGCCACGATCCATCTATTTGAAGGTCACACCAGCTTCATCGTACACTTTGAAGACTTCCTCAACGGCATTGACATAGGCAGCTGTTCTCACGTCTAATCCCAGGTTATATTTCATGGCTGTGTGCATAATATGCCTGGCAGAACGCTCCATTGTGTGCCAAGCCAGAACGCACGATGTCTTTCTCAGACGCACCCGATATCCTGTCTTGGAACTCTGCCGTGGGTACAATGGGAATAGTTCCACCATGCTTTCCAAATTTTCTTTCTAAACTCTCTTGAACAGACATGAGAAAGTGGTAGTTAGAATCCCCTTCATATTTGAAGGTCAAATGGCCATAGCTGACATGATTTAGATTCTTCAGCCACTCAAAGTATGATACTGTCACTCCTCCAGCATTCAAGTAAAGATCTGGAATAACCATAACGTTTCTCTCCAGGAAGATCTTATCAGCTTCTGGAGTTGTTGGCCCACTGGCACCTTCATCAATAATCTTGGCTTTGACTCTGGGTGCATTGGATTTGGTCAACTGCTTCTCACTGGCAGCTGGGATCAGTAAGCCTCCAAGATGCTTCCTTCATAGGGCTTTGCCCTGGGGAAGCCCAGAATGGGCCCATGTTGCAATTTGAAGTCTTCCAGTTCTTTTAGGTCAAAACCATCTGGATTCCATATACTCTCATCAGACTTACCAACAGCAATACATTTAGCACCAAAACGATGTAAATATCTCATAGAGTGTAGGCCCACATTACCAAATCCCTGAACAACAAATGTTTTATCTCCAAATCCTGGTGTCATTCCTAAAATGCTCATGTAAGAAGCTTCACTGATGAAGTTTTCAATCCCATGGAAGACACCACAGCCAGTAGCAGAAATGCGTCCGTGGATGCCCCCTTGACTGATGGGTTTACCAGTAACTCAGGTATGTGCATTAATATCGTAGTGGCCTATGGTGCTGGCATAGATATCAGCAATCCAGGATATCTGCTGCTCACCTGTGCTCATGTCTGGGGCAGGGACATCAATGCCAGGACCAATAAAGCCCTTCTTTGCCAGCTCCATGGTGAACCTCCTTGTGATCTTGTCCAGTTCAGTATCGGTATAGTTCTTGGGACTGATTTTAACACCAGCTTTAGCGCCCCCAAACGGCACATCAACCACTGCACATTTGTATGTCATCAGAGACGCCAAAGCTTTTACTTCATCTACACTCAAGCAGTGCTGTGACAGATACTTCCCTTGCAGGGCGTGCGGTGCTGGCTGTGCTGGGCCCGGCAGCCTTCGATGACCTCCCAGGAGCCATCGTCGCGCCGGATGGGGAAGGAGAGGCTCAGCACGTGGTTGCCGGGCTTGATGATCCGCAGGATGCGGCGCCCCCGGTTCCGCTTCCGCTCCTCGCTCTCCCGGGTCCTGAGGTCCTCCAACAGCTTGTCCTCCACAGAGTTGGCGCCAAGGTGGAAGAAGCCCTCCACTATCTTGAAGAAGTTGGGGTCATCCTCACAGTCGGCCACCGCCTCGCTGTAGTGGCCCAGGACGGCCGATGCAAGCCCCGGCTGCGGGGCGGCGGCGGGCTGACCCCGGGGCCCCGCCCCGCAGCGCGGCCGAGTCGGCGGCCGCCGAGCCCAGGGCGGCGGGCCCGGCCCGAGACAGCAGCAGCGCTTCGCTCAGGTAGCGGTACGTGGCGGCAGGCGGAGGCGAGGTGCGAGATGGGCGCGGAACAGGCGCGCTTTCTAAGAGTCCCCGCGACAAGGGAGGAAGGGCCCAGCCGCTAATTGTTTTTTTTATCAGGATAATGCTGGCCTTGTAGAAAGAATTGGGAAGTATTCCTTCTTCTTCAGTTTTTTGGAGTAGTTTATGAATTGGTATTATTTCTTCCTTAAATATTTTATAGAACTCACCAGTGAAACCACCTGGACCTGATGGGTAGTCTGTGGGAAGAGTTTTAACCAAAGATTCAAATGCTTTTATAGATATGAGGCTATTCTGGTTCTGCTCCTTGGTGAGCTGCGGTCATGGGTGTTTTTGAAGGAATTCATGCAGCTCACCTGGGTTGTTTAATTATCGGCATAAAGTTGCTGATAATATGCCCTTTTATCTTTTCAATATCTGTGGAAACTGCAGTGATGACGCCTCACCCCTGTCATTCCTGATATCGGTAATAGGTATCTTCTTTTATTCCTGATCACTTCGCCTGGAGGTTTAGCAATTTTATTAATTTTCTCGACAAACCATCTTTTGGTTTCATTGGTTTCCTTCATTTGTTTTTTATTTCATTGATTTCTGTTTTGGTCGTATTACCTTTATTTTTCTTTCTCTGGGTTTAATTTGCTTGTCTGTTTCTAGTTTTTCGTTGTTGTTGTTGTTGTTGTTGTTTTGAGACAGACTCTTGCTCTGTCTCCAGGCTGGAGTGCAGTGGCCTGATCTCAGCTCACTGCAGCCTCCTCCTCTGCCTCCTGAGTTCAAGCAATTCTCCTGCCTCAGCCTTCCTTCGCTTATGAACCTTAGTTTGGCTGGATATGAAATTCTAGGTTGAAAGTTCTTTTCTTTAAGGATGTTGAGTATTGGCCCCCACTCTCTTCTGGCTTATAGGGTTTCTGCCAAGAGATCTGCTGTGAGTCTGATAGGCTTCCCTTTGTGGGTAACCCAACCTTTCTCTCTGGCTGCCCTTAGCATTTTCTCCTTCATTTCAACCCTGGTGAATCTGACGATTATGTGCCTTGGGGTTGCTCTTCTTGAGGAATAT